>LPNX010427037.1:143001-156796 GCA_001517045.1 Pseudotsuga menziesii | reverse complement strand
GACTGTGGTGACAGTGGTCCCCAGCTCTCACTTGCCCCCAAGGACACACATAGCAGGTTGTGACTTTCCTGTGTCATAAAGTGTGTAATAGGCGGCAACAATGTCAGTACACAGATTTCAAAATTTTAACAATTCAGATCCCAATCTTTATATTTAAGCAGAAAAAGTTGAAATCATTGTTATGGTCGTTTATATTGATGATAAGGTAGTCAGATATAAAACACAGTTGAGATTTTAAGAGAATGATGAGATCGAATGCAACCAAAACACCAACCCAAAATCCTGCATTAAAAAGGAGAATTAGAAACCTGCATTTAAGGAAGCACTCAACAGTGCATTGGAGATGTCCACAAATGTACTGGAAAGAGAAGGATAATGTGCAAAAGAGAGAGAACAACCAGCCCAAGTAAATCCATATAACACCACAACAAATATGTGTTAAATCAGAGCTGCAATATGTGTAAACCACCCTGCAATAAGTACACTAAGACAAAAAATCAGCTCAACACAAGTGTACATCAGAGAGAGGAATGCCACCACAAAAGAGAAACCCCAAACACAACTAGAATGCTAAGAATGATAAGGAGAGCAAAAAGGTATGGGTGCCCATAGGCTAAAAATACTTTGATAAAGAAGAATGCCCTTAGGCTAAAGAATGGTCAAAAGGTCACAAGGTCTCACCAGATGATTTTACAAATGAGCTTAAGGGTTTATTTATACACTTCAAGTAGGTAGGGTACTTACCCCAACGAGGTCATTACAATAAATGCACACAAGAGATGTTTACACTAGGTTGGCCTTGGCCTATTAAACTAAAAACACTCAAAAAGAGGGCCCTAGATCGAAGTTCCTAGTTCAAGTGAAGAATGAATAATCAGTGGTACCTCCATCCAGTTGGGAAGAAAGAAACAGCTGGGCTCTCCTTCCCATCCTGCCTTTCATACCCATTGCCATCCATTGAAGCAATTATATTATAAATAATATAGAGACTAAATACTCAATCCATGGTTGAAATGTTGTGTACCACTCATAACTATGATGGAGGGGTGCTACTGGGTGAACTAGCAGGGCTAGCCACCAGTAAGCATGTGAAATGTGAAGGAGTAAGTGACCACTGTCACCTCGGTCACTTTCCCCAAACTACTTCAAAAGTCGAAACCTCCTAGGGGAGAGCCCAAGTGCAAGTCTGTAAGGAGACTAAAACACCAATCATATCTTGTTTCAAGAAAGGTTAGTGACCAGTGCCTTAATGGAGTCAATTTAGGAAGGAAGAAGACATACAATATAGATCTTGTAGGTGCAGTTAGTACAATCCTTCTAGATCAAATAACCAATTTCGGTCCTAGTTTCATGCATATATCATATAACAAGTTCAATGTATCATTCACTACATGTATGATACAAGCAAATCACCCAAAGTACAGCAGTATAGCAGAGGTACAGTAGCATGGATCCAATGATATATCAGTCAGATAGCCAAGTGAATAAAGATCATCAACAATGCGAATATTGACTAACATTCACGTTTCAAAGCAAACATATTCTCTTGCCACAGCTGTAAGAATAATAGCATCAATATCTACCACAAACATTTATCTTTTATCCATCATAAGTGACTGTAGCAGCAGCATAAATTGCCCAAGTATAGATAATGTCAATCACACATGAAAGCAATTTCCATGTCTCTTCCTCAAGATCTCTATGTATGCGAAATTGAAAGCTGTTTGAAAGCCCAAAAGTGCAGTCACCAGTGCAAATACGAGGTTGTGGTAGGTTAGTACATGCTGCAATTTTATTGCAGCCTTAAAGGGGACCACCTAAACTGTCACAAGGGAAAACACAGTCCAGGTGGGCCTGCAAAAGGTGAGACCAAACCTTGAAGGAGCTGGTCGTGGAGGAAGGAAAGGTGGCCGAGCTATGGTGAAGGCAGCCGAGGGTAGAGGAGAGGTCCTGGGAGCTGACCGCAGGTGTAAAAGGGAATTTAGGAGGGGACTGGAGCCCTATAAGACAGGCTGAGGGTATGAGGACAGGACTTAGAGGGAGGCTGCAGCCCTAGAAAGGCTCACCAGTGGGGGAAAAGGGAAAAAAAGTGTGTTAGAGAGGTGAGTGGAGAGGTTTGAGGGTGAAGGGCCTGTTTTTAGAAGCCAAAGAGAGAGATCGAGGGTTGCAGCAGTAGGAGCCCTTGTTTGGATAGAAGAGTAACATAATATTTGATCCCACTTGTTTTATGTTCAAATGAAGTGAGGAGAAGTTTATTTATAGCCTCTTACACTCAATTTACAAATATATCCAAGCCTACATGCCTTAAAATGTCAATTTCAAATTATAAAATGTCAACTTAAAATTATAACATAAAATAATATAAAAATGGCCTAAAGTAGGTTTATAGTAGGCTACCTGGGGTATTTTCCCCCTAGGTGCCAAAAACTACTAAAATAAGTGAATCACTCCGAATGAAAGGCTGGAATGAGCTAGAGGGAGGGCGTCATGCCCCATCTAACCACGAAAGTGTTGTAAAATCCCTCAAAGCACAGCAGTACAACCTGGGAGGAAGGACGACGTCCTCTAGGGAAGGAGCCCAAGGAGAGAGAGCACCAACTAGCTGCACAACCAGGAGAGTGTCTAAGGTGGCTGTGAAGAGAGACCAAGCTCTCATAGCTGAAGCAAAAGGCCACCAAAGCAAGCAAACAAAGTGTGGGGTCATGCAACCCAGTGATCAACCCTTAAGAGCCCCGGCCACCAACCCCAAGGTTAAAAACCCCAATAGAGCGCAGTCAGCAATGCCATTAACCCATAGTACTCCTAAGGGAAGGACCAAAGGGCTCGACCATGACCACCACTGCTGAATAACACCCCTCCTGGTCAAAAAATAGCCTCTCTCTCCGTGCGGCACATCTAAAGGTGCGTTGGGTACAAGTGCAACGTAACAGAGGGGTTGAGCCCTATGTTGCATATATATCTCTTGTCTAGTAGGGATCTCCCCTGGCCTCAATGCAATTTGAAAGGCACATCAATGAAGGGCCATGAACTATAAATTCAAGTTCAAATTCAAGTTTGGCGAGGATAAATTCGATTCAAACTCAAATTTCTTAATGAGATTCGTCATTTTATTCATCTAAATACATATTTCGAAATATAATATCCCTAATATAGTTACAGAATACACATAGATCATATATATTATTATACGACTAAAGTATAATATATAACATTGATGTAATATATAGTTAATAATATATATTATTATATGGCATCATATAAGTAATTTTTTGGGGATTAGCAGAGGTAGAGGTGAAGGGACCATAGCCAATTGAAAAATAGAAACATAAATTATGGGAAGATTGTCGACCATCGATCTAAAGTGATGGGATTAGCTACTTTGGGGAAGGGCAGACAAATTCTTGAGAAGATTGTAAATGATATGTTTGTAGATATATACATATATGTAGATTAAAACCTTCACCCTTAGTTAATACATAGTTATACATCAACACCCACAGGACAGTAACACATTCCCTCAACCTTGCCATCTTTTAGTCTCATTCACTCATTTTGTTTAAATACATTCTCATTATGCAAATACCAATTAGGGAAAGGACAACAACGACATAGGACAAAGGACATCATATTGTCCAAAATGTCTCGAAAACACTTGTCAGCGTTGGAAAACACTGTTCAAAATTTAAAACCATCATTGGCTTCATTTCACCTATTCTGATGTGGAACTTGACTCCCATTAAAATGTAGACAATAAAGGGCACCCATCTTAGAATGGACCTGAATTTACTTGAGCCAAAGTTGGACAAGTTTTATTTTTTGGTTGAGGTTCGGCTAATTTCGAACCTACAGGTTATAATTTGACAAATCTTGTGACTTAGGTCGTGACTCGTAACCCTATGTGAAGATTTTAGATTACACCATTCTCAACACCACACCTTAAGTTGAACAATGGGTCATAAAAGATAACTTACTTTATACCCATAGATATAGGGTTGGCCCTATTTTTGACATCTATGGGGTTGGCCCATTTATATAATTTATAGGGTTGGGCCAATAAAGACCCATGAATAATGAGAAGGTTCCTTAGAACTCCCTGAAGGGCCATCAAAGGCCATCAAGAAACTCAACAACATCAATAATAGCAACAGCAATAGTAGCACAAAGAAATATAGGCATACGCCTAGACCTAGTCGAAGATGAGGAAGTTGGTGTAAATAGAGCCAATGAGAAGTCATTCTCATCTTTAAAATGGAAGAATCAAGATTCAAATGCATGTTTGGTCATAGCGATTACAAAGAGACTAGGTGTATGGATACCTAGTTCACAATAGGGTTGGCCATATTATCAACACCACCCCTCAATTTGAACATGAGACCTTGGGAGAAGGAATCACATCACAACCTTCCCCTTTAATGTTCAATGTGGGCCATAGGGTAAAAACACCTCCCTAAAATGCCATACATCCAATGCCAACACAATTCCACAACTAGGCAAAGGCAGCCTCTTGAAAAAGTATAGAAGAAGGATTCACTAAAGCAAACTGAGATTCATCCATGGACTAATCTATAAGCTGAAAAAAAGATCCTTCGACCCTAGCAATAAAAGCTCCATGAAAGAGATGAGTAAGAATGCAACTCCCCTACACCAACAAGTGGTCATAGGCCCATGAATGTTACTACAAACCAACCATTGAGATGTAGCATCACAACAAACAAAAGTATCCATAGTAAAACCACCACCAACTTCACCATAGACAATGTCAATAATGAGATCATCATATCATAGCACAAATAAGGGCCAATAAGCAAAATGCACTGCCATATCTACACTATAAGGAGAGCCAAGGCATATCAATAAAAGGAGGTACCTCAATCTATCATAGAGAAAGACCCACTATAAAGGTCAATTTTAATATGGTTTCCTTGTCCATTGATGTTATTTCCTTGTCCACCCAAAATCATCATTCTTGAAGCTCAAGACATTATTTCTAATTGACCCTAAAACCTTAGATCTAAAAAATTTTTGCCTCACCTCTAGCTTTTCTAGTTTCAAAGAAAAATTCTATGAACAAACAAGGCATTGCATGGGATCCTCCTTATCCCCTTTAGTGGCAAACATTTTGAGACCCTAGCCCTTAATAGCACCCCTCTCAAACCAAACTGTTAGTTATGATTTGTCGATGACACCTTCATTAAATGGCCCCACGACCAATCTTCCTTAAACTAGTTTCTTGATCTTCTCAACATCTTATCCCCTTGCATTGAATTTACCACAGAAACCCAACAAGACAATTATCTTCCCTTCTTGGACATTTTTATCACTTGTCAACCTGATCCCTATCCCACCAAGTCTTTAGAAAAAAGACTTATAGTAACAAATACCTTCATTCCCACTCCCACCACCACCTTCCTCGAAAATTTAGTTTCCTCAAAACTATCATTTCTAAAGCTAATTGAATTTCCTTTCCATAGCACCTAAACAAAGAAAGAATCCATCTTACTAAAGCTCTCCAATCTAATGCCTATTCTATTTCCCAAATCAATTCCATGTTACCCTCCACCCAAGAACCATGAACTCCCTATCCACTTCTCCTTTTAAGGGAAAATTTTCACTCCCTTACAATCATGGCATCAGCAATCAAATTTCCAAGATCTTAGCTTAAAAGAATATAAAAACTTTCTTCAAAACACTCAAACAACTATTTATGAGTGCCAAAGATAATCTAGCCCATTTCCTTCACGAGTGATTTACTAAATTCCCTTTTCTTCTAGTATTACATCAACTACACCGACCTACCAATCCAAACTTGTCTCAAAAAACATAACATTAATTCTTTCCATATTCGCTTTACCAAATCTGTTATTGCAAAGTATTCTCATAACACCAAGCAACTTATTTTTTATAACACCAAAGTCTTAATGTCAATTCCTTATTACTTATTTTTTACAAACTAACCCTTGGAAATCTATTATCCACCAACTTCCTCAATAACATGTTTTCATAACCATTCTTAGTTTATAACCAATTCCCCCCTTTTTCTCTACTTTGATATTAACTAATTTGTCCTCATTAAATCTTTATATCATTCTTATTTTTTACAAAATTATTTATGTTTTTATGCCCTTTTATTAGTCTAACATTTTTAGCTATATAGATATTGTTAAACATAATGCAGCTGTGAGAGCCATTCTCTAGGAGGATGGCACCCTAGTCAGTTAACTATGGTTCATGGTCAGTTAACCAGGCAATATATATCCCTAGCAGGTATCCAAGGCCCCTAACAGTGATCTAGGGATCTTGGTTTGGGACCAAGCAGTATAAGACATGGAAAAAGCCCCTAGTTAATCACTAGGGCCTCCTGGTCACTTAACCAAAGAGATTCTTGGTCTAGGACCAAGCAGTGCATAACCCTAGCAGATATCTAGGGTACTTGGTCTGAGACCAAGTCAAATAAGCCCCTAGTTGATCCCTAGGGTAACTGGTCAGGGACCAAGGGGTTGATCAACATTTAGTCTAGGACTGAAGTTTAGCCTAGGGTTGAGAACCATTCTTTAAAAATGGAGGATCTTGGTCAGTTAACCAAGATGATGATGTGTCTCCTAGTTCTTCGAGATGGTTGAGCTAGGTTGCTTCATCAAGGACTGGCCACCCCTTGATGGAGTCAATGACATTTGATCTTAGGAGTAGTCAAGAAGTTTGGAGGATCACATCATCCAGTTTGGACCTTCCCTATATGGTGATGATAAACTTCCAGTTATTGCATGGAACACTTGTGGACCACATACATTGAGAAAGAGAGATAAAAGGTTGTTTTCCTTTCCTTGCGGTTAGAAGGGTTGTCTTCCCACCTTGTCTTGTGGTTAGAAGCGTTGTCTTCCTACCCTGTTCTTGGTTAGAATGGTTGTCTTCCCAACTTGTTACACCTTTTTGTCTTGTGGGTAGAAGGGTTGTTTTCCCACCTTGTTGTGACACCTCTTGTTGATTTATGGTTAGCCTTTTGTTGGCTTAGCCTTGTGTTGACCCCTCCCTTGTTGGTTCTATGTGCTAACGCCCCCTTTTGAGTGTGGTAACTTAACCCTTTGTCTTGTTCTTGTTTCCCTCTTTTAAGACGTCTTAACATTAAGTTCCTTCCTTAATTGTCGGACATCTTGACCTTGTTTGAGTAAATCTAAAGTCAATGAAGAGTTAGAAGGTAGAACCTTTTAGGAGTCATTGAAAGGTTATAAAATGCATTTAAGTCTTCATTATGAGAGCATCTTGAAGAGGTGACTTGGCTCTAATTTATTGTGTGACTAATCTAGGGTTTTCAACAGCACTATTTTGGTGATGTCTAGGGTTCTCTTGCTTCTTGTGCTTACACCTTTTGTCTTGTGGGTAGAACAATTGTCTTCCCACCTTGTTGTGACACCTCTTGTTGCCTTATGGTTAGCCTTTTGTTGGCTTAGCCTTGTGTTGACCCCTCCCTTTTTGGTTCTATGTGCTAGTGCCCCCTGTTGAGCGTGGTAACTTAACCCTTGGTCTTGTTCTTGTTGCCCTCTTTTAAGACGTATTAACATTAAGTTCCTTCCTTAATTGTAGGACATCTTGATTCTTGACCTTGTTTGAGTAAATCTAAAGTCAATGAAGAGTTAGAAGGTAGAACCTTTTAGGAGTCATTGAAAGGTTATAAAATGTGTCTAAGTCTTCATTATGAGAGCATCTTGAAGAGGTGACTCATCTCTGATTTATTGTGTGACTAATCTAGGGTTTTCAACAGCACTATTTTGGTGACGTCTAGGGTTCTCTAGCTTCTTGTGCTTGGATGCTCTCTTGTTCTTTTGCCCTACTACTGAAGGTTGTTCCTTTCTCCCACACGTGTGAGTCGTGGACTCCTTGTGACTATTGCTACTTGTCTTGGACTATTTAAGGGTTGGTTGGGAGGTCACGCTACTTGTTTGGGTTGATTTGTGGGTGTTGCTACCTATGTTGAGGTTGTCGTTGCCTATGTGGGGTGGTTTGAAGGTGTCGTTACTTGTGTGGGGTGATTTGAAGATGTCACTACCTGTTGTGGACTGTAGTTTGGGTGTTGTTGCCTACTAATGAATGCTTAGGACTATTTTGAGGGTTGCTCTCCATTGCTTGAGGGTGCCACTGCTTGTGTGGATTGTTTTGAGGGTTGCTCTCCACTACTTGAGAGTGTCGCTTCCTATTGTGAATTGTTTAAGGGTTGTTATCCATTATTTTGGAGTTGCCATCCACTGCTGAGTTGTCCTTGAGGACTGTCTTCCACTATGAGGTCTATCCAAAGGGTGTCATGAGCTATTGGGGTTTATTTTGTGGTATGTCCTGTGGGTACAATTTGTTGGTTGAGGTTTGCTTTGGATTTGTGTTATCCCTAACCTAGCATTGATTGGATAAGGGCTTGCCTGAGCTAGCAAGATATGTTGGTTGCCTTTGTTGATGTTTTTGGGTTGTCCTTGACTGTGACGACCCTTCATCAGGCCTTTGCACCTACTGTTGTACCTATCTAACCTCTTTCTCAATAGTCGTCTCACTAAGAGCAAGTATGTCACAAAGTGTGATTTGAATCGAGGTGGGGAGGGTAACAACTTTTCCTTACAACTACTCTACCCAATTCACAAATTATATCTGTTTAAGTTAGGGTTTTTAAACAAAATTTAAATAATGCAGATGTACACAGTTAAATTATATAATATAAACAACAAAACCAATACTACTGAAGCAAAATCATAAATAATAGGACAAAAACAGTAAATAAAACAAATCTTATAACTTGTCTGAAGGGGAGAACCTTCCTTATACTCAAAGTTGACTTTCAAATCAGATCTTGCCTCTCAGAGGCAAGTCAATAAATGGAACAAATCACTTACCCTTACCTGAGAGACGACTATTGATGAGTTAAAAATAATTTATTCATGAGTTGACATAGCCTTCTACCCTCATGAATCACAACTAGGTACATCCTCGAAATGAGGGGATGTGCCAAATAGGTTTCCCCGAAGATGATAGATGATATGAATGCTTCTTAGAAGGTCAATCAATGAGGAGGAGCTTCTGGCAACACTCTCGTCGCTAAAAAATGGTAAAAATCTCGACCTCGATGGCCTTCCAATTGAATTATTTTTAGGTTTCCATGATACTATTAAGGATGATCTTTTAAAGGTGGTGTGGAAGTCTAAGCGTTGAGGTAATATTTTCAGGTTGATGAACACAATATTTCTAGATTTAATTTCTAAAAAGAATGCACTAGCTTCTTTGGAAGGGTTTTGTCTGATTTCATGCTACAATGTCATTTATAAGTTGTTGCTAAAATCCTGGCTAATAGATTGAAACCTATCCTAAGCGGTCTGATTTCTGAAGAACAGTTTAAGTTTCTAAGCAATCGCAGGATTCATGATGCGGTCGCCATAGCTCAAGAGGGGCTCCATTCTGTTAAGAAAGCTAATTCTTCGCTTGTGGTTTTAGAGTTGGATCAGTTGTGTTTCCCTCAAGCTGGTTCTTCATCAGTTGTGCATGGATTTGGAGTTGCTAAACTAGATCATGGGATGTATCCAATCCATTTCCTTCTCGATGCTCAACAACGACTCTCCTTCTAAGTTCCTTTTCATGCCTCCCAAGGCTTAAGGCAATGATGTCCCTTGTCAACTTTTTGTTTCTTTTGTTTGTCTAAGGTCTCAGCATTCTTCTCAAAGAATGCTCAACGACAAGGATCTCTTAAGGGGGTCAAAGTCTCTTCGACTGAAATCACTTAGCATCTCCTTTTCGTCAATGATGTTTTGCTTTTTGGAGATGGGCCGATATTGCTTGATCATGAGAATGAAGTTTAATCTTATGAATTGTGTCTCTTGTATAACGCTCTTTCTCCCAAGGCTCCAAGAAATCTAGATGTTTCACTTCCTTTCCCTAAAATTGTTCTTGACAATGGTTTCAAATATTTGGGAATCTTCATCAAGCCCAATTCATATAGGATAGCGAACTAGCTCTAGATATTCAACAAGATAGAGGCTCATATTTCTTTATGGGTCAATCATTTGCTTTCTAAGGGAGGTAGGCAAATCCTGAGATTGATTTTGGAGAGTATTCAAATGTACTAGACTTTTACTGTGAAAATTCCAAAGAGCATTCTCAATAAGATTCAAAATCAACGTTTTCAGTTCCTTTGGTCTGATAACGAGCTTTTGATGGAATTCCTCTTGTGAAACGGTATTCAATGGCTCTCCCTAAAAAGCTTGGAGGGTGGGGGAGTTAAAAATAGTTTCCTATTTTGCAAGCCCTGCTTGCTTCCAATCTATGGAGACTTACCTTTATAGAAGCTTTATGGGGCAGGATGATGAGATCTAAGTATTTAGGGGGGCTATCGATTGAAGGATGGTTTAAACAACCTAGAAAGTCTTCTAAAGATTGTTCGATAGTTTGGAAAGCTTTTGTCGACTCATTTTCATTGGTTGGTAGCTTGACAACCTCACGCATAGGAAATGGTAGAAGAATCTAGTTAGGAGAGGACCCATGGATTGAGGTTGGTGGTGATAATTTCCTCTCAAATAATCTTCTTTCAGCTCTACATGATAGAGGTCTATTTCTCCTTTATGATGCCCAATCTTAGCATCCACAGGATCCTAGTAGAAGTTGGTGGAAGTCAATGGTTGAGCTCAGCCTAATCGACGACTTGGAAAAGGATTGACACGAGTACATCAACCATTTATGTGTCAATTTTATCAGGCTTAATGATGAAGATGATTCTTTACCTGGTCTAAAAATTCTCTATCAAGGAATTATACAATCAAGTTGTGTTATCTTGCTCAGTTGGAGGCCTCGATCCAAGTTGAGCCTTCCTAGTGGTGGGAGCAAGTTTGGAAGATTTTTTAGTTGGTCATCCACACACCAACTCTCACTTGTATTTCAACCCCCTAAATTCTATATTTTGGCCGCGACCAATTTTATGAGGAGCTATGTATTTATGAACCCACTCATCTTATATTCAAACTTCCTTATGAGCCCTGCTCTCTCAAGTGCACCTATGTTGGGTATCCATAAACCCACACACTTGTATTTAGTATGCTTAGTCGTATTCAAGCTCTTTTAGATATATGAAATTGGATCTAATCACTCTCACTCCAACTATGGCTCACCTTATTTAAGGTGGGTACTCATATCGCCTTTTTATTATAGGATGTTTCTTTCAATGCCTCTTCAGACAGCCAATTCAATACTATTGTCCTAGTAGATGCACAATATGGCAAGACTATATCTTCTCACCCTCCTTCATTTGATGAATAGGTCAGCAATAGTTGTCTCCAGTAGATGAGTCATTCGATGGCTGCATTCATCATTCCTATACAAGACGCCTCTTGCAATATATCTATAAATGGATTGTTTACAAGTACCACTCCCCCAATTGATGAGTTATATGGCAAGGGTATCTTTTCTCGCCCTCCTTTAATGGATGAGAGGGACAAGAAAAAAAACATTCCAACAATTGACCAAATTGATGGGTATCTTCTCCATTTATATACAGGTTATTTCTTCAAATACTCCTTCATTAAATGAGTAATTCAATAGTACCACTCTCCTAGTAGAGGCAGGGATATGTCTTCCCACCTATGTGTTGAATCTCTCTTAGTTGTTCGTTCAGTTGCATGTTGATTTCACTTATCATAGTTTCTCTTCTTGAGGCCCATGGAATCATTACAACTCTCAAATGTCCATTCACATCATTACAATGTTATCACCATCAATGAGACCTCTCATGAATCACAACCATGGTGCTACCAAGCCCTCAAGACCATAAGTGCTTTAGTACCGACTGAAAGAATATAACAAGCAAGATAATATTTGAAAGAAACACAAGAAAATCGCAAAAAAAGCATAAGCCAATTTTATAGTTATATTCGAACCAAAGATACAAATATATAGTACAACTAGTGCAACCACCTCGTATGCTATATTTGCTCTCATATTGACATCTCATTATGAGATAAGGTTAGGTGCAACCACCTCATAATACACACTAGTGTAAAGACTATATCCTATAATGTAAAATACACAAGAGATGGTATGGAAGCCACAAGCTAACATATATTATAGTGGGTCTATTAAATGTTATTTATTCTATATACAACATATATTAATGTTATTCTCTGTCAATTGGATCTAGCCCAAGAGGTTGTGGGATGGAGTGTAAGTGACATGTTGAGCTCATAATGAGTATATTATTGTAATGGCTTCGAATCTTATTGTTGACTTGGCCTTCTACCCTGAAGAAACTAGGGTTTACTCTGGATATCATAGTCAAAAAGAGGGGAAGTGCCCACAGTTTTTCCCTGGGATAACTTACCTAGAATAAAAATTATTATGTTATTTATTATATGTATAATATATAAATATATATCATATGTTAATAGGTAATAAAATATAATTTGTATTTTGAAAATATGCATATGGACAAACCTAATCGTGAATCTTATCCAAATATCACTAGGAAATTTGAATTCGAACTGAATTTCATCCTTGCCAAACTTACACTCACACTCGAAACATGTGACTGAGCTTTCTCAAATAAATGGTAAGGAGTTCAAATCTTGGTCTCCTTTCTTAAGTAATAACATGCACCCACTTTTCTTTGTACACTCTTAAAAAATCACTCTAGTGGCCAAAAGAGGGGTTTGACCACCAAAGTTGATAAATTTAATGTTGCAGATGGATCTAAAGGCATGTTTTTGAATTTTTTGAGCTATCAATGTCATACAACAAATGTTGGGCCGTTTTTAGGGTGACAATGCATCTTTTCAATTTTCCAACAATTTTTCATCATTGGCCTTTATTGCTTGAATTTTCAACTTTGACATCAAGTCTTTGTAAGTGGTAAGGCAAGTCGTGTACCTAACATATCTTTAGTATGCACCGGCATAGATCCATCTAAAACGGGATCTACCAAGCATCGAGAGGGATCAAATCTCTAAAGGTGTAAACCCTTTTTTAGAGTGGAAATGTTGAGGACATGTGTAATCCAATGTTTATGGTTTTAGTTTATCTAATTTATATTGTTTTATATAATGCGTTTCTAAATAATTTAAATTTAATTTAAGCTGACATGTTATTTTTAATAATATTTTATTATTTTTATAAAGATGAGCACGGAATGAGTTACAAATCTCTCCCCTACTGGGTTGTAGAATGCACCTCTTCGATGCAATTATATAAAAATGTGATTATTAGCTAGGAGCTTTGGGGCTATGTTTCCTCTTTCCTTTTGAAATAAGATGGTGTAGGTCTTAGATGTAGTTTAATTAAGAAATGTCATAATGTGGCTTCCTTCCCATTTCAAGTTGATTGCTTGGTTTTATAGCCAATCCTTCCTATATAAGTGTAGCTTAATACTTGTTCCTTCAATAAAAGTTATAAATAAATCTTCTACCTATAAATTTAATGTTTAGAGTGTTTTAACATTTTTAGTTATTCAAGCCTTTTACCCACCTATAATTTTTTTAGTTTCTAAGAATCTTCTTTCCGTGTGAGGGTTTCTTGACTAGTCTTCTTGGATATGGTCATGCTTGTTTTTGGATTTCCATATGTTGGTCCTCTCGGGGTTCCTTTGCACCTCTTGGGGTAAATGCTAGTTTTAATTGAAAATTAATGAAGTTTTATTTTCATTTATTTTTTAATTTAAGTATTTAATTTTTTTTAAATGAAATAAAATTCATAAAGTTTTTATATTAAGGGTGTAGAGTTTAAATATTTTACTTTTTCAATTTTTTTTGCATATTTTTCGTCGGAGACCAGTGGAAAATCTTTAAAA
>LPNX010427037.1:79717-142968 GCA_001517045.1 Pseudotsuga menziesii | reverse complement strand
TTTTATCAAAAAAAAATTACTAGATTTTGACCATCACCCTTTATAAAGTCTAAAATATATAATAAATAAACAACTCTTACTTATGTCAAAATTCCAATTAATAATTTATCTATTTCAAAAAATTATTGTTATATTTTAACAACAATCATATTATATTTTAATAATTTAATTTATAAAATGAATGAGTTTGTCCATTTTGAAACTTCAATGTAAGTCAAAAAAAACCAAACAAAATCCAATAATCAAAACACTTCTATCGATAAAACTTAGAACATAGAATAATAAAACCATGTAACCTTTTAAATTACCAAATTGAGAAAGTAATAGCCTAGCAATACATACCTAAATACTTTTTATCGATAAAACGAAAAACATAGAATTAATAAAACCATGTAATGTAACCTTTTAAATTACTAAATTGAGAAAGTAAAAGCCTAGCAATACATACCTACATACATATTACCTAGTTCAATATCCAATGCGAACAAAACAGTTATATTATGCTTTAATTGCAAATGTTCACCTATAGTAATTCACTCGAACCCTTAAAGGACTAGAGGTGTTGGATGAAATGATTCATGTACAGGTCCTGGGATCGAACGCCGCCGAGAAGTTGATTCTTGAACAGATTTCCCATTTCACGGGCCTTCTGCCTCGCCTCTTTGCCTCCGTGTTCCAGCAATAGTGCCCACACAGCTTTGCAGATCTCGTCCCGGTCGAGCGAGCCATCGCTTCGCTTTTCAATCTCTAACCCGATCTCCAATTCGTGAACAACTAATCTGGAATTGAGGCACTAATCCAAGTGCATGGGCAGGGCAATGATAGGCAATGGATCTATGCTAGTTTATTTTTTATTTTTTTATTTTATTTAAGTTCTACTTTATATTTTTCATTTTTATTTATTTATTTATGTCGGCTAGCATAACATGACTAACGTGACAGGATCTCCCCATACTGAGTTGGAGAGCACCTCACTTCTCTCGATGCAATTAGACTATATATGAGTTATTTGTGTGTATGACTATACTTTTGGCATAATGTCGTATTTGTGAAAAGGTCACTTCATATAATAAGGGTTCAATGACTTTTATTAGCAAGTTAAGAATTAAGGTAGGGTTTGTTAGGGTTTTTTCCACTATGTGGATATAAATAGGGGTTTTCCCTCTTCCCATTTGTATCTCTTATCAATTTATCTATATATACCAACCAATTTTTGGTGTTTATGGAGAAATGTTCCTCCAGAGTTCATTACTCATATGTACATGTGCAATCCACCCTGTTACCGATTGAAATGGCAGTCCAAGCCACTGGCAAGCATATGTGTAAAAAGTAACCATTGTCACCTTAGTCACTTCTCCAAACTTCTTCGGAAGTAGAAACCTCCTAAGGGAGAGCCCTATGTAACTCTGCAAAAGACACTTAGACACCAAATATATCTCCTATGTGTGTATGGTTAGTGACGAGTGCCTAATGGAGTCTAGAAGAGGATATGAATAATACAAGTTCATTCATCCAAGGATAAGCCAATTGCATAACTAATTAGTTCCAATACGCAAATAAAAAGTGCATTTAAAGTGTACATGTACAATAGTATTAATATATCAGCAGTATGGTCAAATCAGTCATTTATGACAACAATATTCAACATTCATCTAATCCAACTTTGTATTAGCAACAACATTAAATACTAACTAACAATAATCTAAAAGTTTCATGTATGTTTACCAGCAGTATAAATTCATGTTCATGTTTAGTTCCAAGCAGTATGTGTGAAGGAAAAAGATGCAAAATTGCCCACTTTCAGTTGTAATCTAAACTAGGAATTTATACCAACATATACTAACCCCATTAACTATTGTTGTCTACTTGTGTACAGGGGTTGAAGGAGAGAAATAGTGATGGTTGCCACTGCTTTTTAGGGAGGGCCCAAAATTTTAGGGCGCAGAATTTTAGTGAAGGGCCCAAAATTTTAGGGCTCCGAACTTTAGGGAGTCCCAAAAATTTTAGGGCACCGAATTTTGAGGAAGCCCCAAAATTTTAGGGCGCAAATTTTAGGGCCCAAAATTTCTAAGGGGCCCTAAATTGGCCAAAAATTTGAATTTTATGAAATTTTATAAATTTTGCAAACCTAAAACTCACCTAGAACTAACCCTATAAACTAGGTTTCAAAAATGAAAAGATGTGAAGACAAAGGAAAGCAACCCTAGCAAAAGCCCTACCCAACATAGGGCATCTAAGGAGGATGGCTAACCTAGAGAGGAAGAGTTTCTAGGTCAAACAACTACCTAGAAAAGTAAGGTAAAAACCCTAGAGGACCCTCACAAAGAGACGTGCCTCAACTAGCTAAGGTGACAAGAAGGATGGCAATGGCCTACCCTACGAGAAAATGCAGCACTAGGGCTACCATTTAGTCTTGAACATGCATCATCCACCATCAATCAAACAAAGAGATAAGAAGCCTCACCTCCAAGTGCTCGTGTTTAGCCAACAAATCAGAACATCACCTAACAAAGAATTTCACCAAAGAATTACCAAAAATTAGCTTGCATTAACCCAAAAAAACCTCCTCAAGAGGGGTGCATCTCTCCAAAGATCCCTAGCAAGGGTAAAACAAATGCATATTGTATTATCCCATAAGTCTTGTCTTAAAATGAAAGTGAGGAAATCTATTTATATGATCTCACACTCACTTTTTACAAAATATCCAGGCCTACATGCCTTAAAACATGTCAAATTGAAATTATAAAATGTCAACTTAAAATCAAAACAAAATAATAATAAAATGTGGCCTAAGAAAGCCAACCTGGGGTATTTGTACCCCCAGGTGCCAAAATACGCTCAAATAAGGGAATCACTTCGAATGAAAGGCTGGAGTGAGCTAGAGGGAGGGTGTTATACCCCATCTAGCCCCTAGAATGCTGTAAAATACCTCAACACCCTCCTCAAAGCATGAAAAAGGCCTGGCAAGGAGGATGGCTTCCTCTGAGGAGATAAAGCCATGAAGAGCAGGTGCCCACTGACTGAAGGGCTAGGAGGGTGTCCAAAGTAGTTGTGAATGAAGACAAGTGTCTCGTAGCTGAAGCAAAGGCCACCAGAGCTCGTAAACAGGATATGGAGCCATGTGACCTAGTGGTCAACCCTTCGGAGCCTCGGACACCAACCCTGAGGTTAAAAACCCCATCAAAGGGCAATCAGCAGTGCCTTTAAGCCATAGCACTCCTAAAGGATGGACCAAAGGGCCCAACCATGACCACCATTGCTCAATAACACCCCTCCTGGTCGAAAAAATTGGCCCTCTCTCCCTAGGGTACACCTAAAGGTGCGTTGGGTACAGGTGCAGCGTAACACACCCCTGGGTGTGCAAGAACATCAACAACACTAGCAAGAACATTCAAACAATACCACCCCAAACCCTTGTCATTCTACGAACCACTCAGAGGAAAACACCAACAAGAACATTCTTGATACCCACCCACCCCTCGACCCCCCGCTCCCCTATTGTTTTGGGAATTGCTTCATAGGCATTCCTAATGAAATGCACAATCCAAACATTCCCAACCTATCAAGGAGTGCCCAATAACATCCAATGTTCCAAGCTATGCAAATAAAAACCATTCCCATCTCTAAGAGGGTTGGGCTAATGGATCGCAATTTTGTGTATCACTCTACTTTCAATGTCAACTAAAATACTCTTGATACTAGCACTTATTGGTGTTGGAGTTATAGTAGCACGGTTGATGAATATGGGCCAAAATGAATGCCAACTTGAGGGACGTATTGTTTATGCATTTGTGTAATACAACAATAGAGAAAGCAACAACCATGGCTGTTCTTATCAAAATCTGAATCTAAAATCAACAAAACCTGAATTTGATGGAAAGTGGAAAAGTTGACATCTTGTCACATTAGTGTTGATATGGAAAGAGCTAGATATGAGGATATATTTATTAGTGTTAACCCCTGAAATTGCTCCACAGCAATTTCAGAGGGTTAAGGACCAGTGAATGATTGAGTTATGCTGTGGATCTGTTTGTGATGGAGATTTCAACTGTCTGCTGTTTTCTTCCAATTTTTTTCATCAAACATGAACTCTCCCAGATCAATCAACAGAAGCTTTGATAAGTGATTAGTTTCTGAGGATAAAGTTGTGGAGGATGGAGGATTAGGGCAAGTGGTACGCTGGAGGATTAGAGCATGTGTTGCCAAAATTTCAAAAGCAGCTGTTGAGTTGCTCTTTCAGCTATTGCACAATGGGCCTGGACAGAATGTATCTATATACAGGAAGCTTAGTTAAGACAAAAGTGCCATACTGCTCCAGTGCTCCTTGTAACACCGCTAAATGACACTGTCATCAAATCAGCAGAAAAAGCACAAGCAATTCTGGAGGAGTTTTGAGACAAAGACGATAATCTAGTTCAAATGGCTGCCACTATACTGGAGAAGAAAATTCATCTGAAATAGAACTAGCAAGGAGGGTAGCCATCCAGTTAGAAGAAACTTCACTTAATTCCATCTATATCAGACATAATTCTTTGTACAATGTAGATCTTGTGCAATACATATTAAAGCATTTTCTGATGCAAAATAAGAGCCCTCAAAGCAGTCCTGAAAGGGCACAATTGCTTTATGAGAGGCAGGGAACAAGGTCCACTGGAACTTTAGAATTTTCTGAAGGTAGAAAGGTTGACTCCTGTAAGAGTGCAACCCATATTTCAAAGTTAAGCATTGCAAAGCCCACTGATGGATACCCTGCAGAAATAGCCCGAGCCACACATCTACCTATGTCAAAGTTCATCAATCTTACTGAATCAATTGCACAATCAGTGCACGATATGGATTGTCTCAAGAATGGTCAAGGATTCTGGATTCATGATCCTTAACTCAAGGCTAAAGAGCATGTATAAGACTGAAGCGTGGCCCTGAGAACTGTACCCCCAAGTAAGTATAGGTGATGGTTATCTCGATCTCTTCTACCCTGAATAAGAAGTGGTATTCCATAATAATCTTCTTCGACCCATTGAAGATAATAACTTTGGTTTTACCGAAGTTGACTGTTGACTGTCAAAGGTCACATAAAAGTGCCAAAGCTTCTAGTTGTCGCTAGAGACCCTCCAAGGGTGAAGCTAAGAACCACATCATTGACAACGAGCAAGATGGATATCAAAGACCTTGTGAAGGTGTCATCCATCTCCATCCTAGATATGATCTTGCAGATAAGATAAGATAGATAATTTTATTAATGTCCAACTAATGACAACAAAAGTAGGTCAAAGGGACTACTGAATACAATGATGTCAATACAATGCATAAGTACCAAAAGGTCTCCTATAAAAGGCAAAATGCAGAAAGTAAAGTGCAATAAGGTATAGTAGAAAATGAAATATGCCAGGAATCATGAAGAACCCTTTGCCTCAAGCTTAGATACTTGCACTGATGATGGGGTGTATCGTAGGAGAAGAAGATCCAAGGACAAGAGTAACCAAAAGAAAGGAAATAAATCTGTCAAGTTACACGTCAGAGTGCCTCATGCATCCTTTCCAGACATACCAGAGCAAGGGGTTTCTTTTTTTATTGTAAAGACCAAGTTTTTAGGGCTATATTATGTAGAGTGTTGATTTTGGGGCTAAATACCCCTAATCAGGTCATGGCACGTCCTCTTGGTTTTCATTCCAAGAAGTGTTGGCTTAGTGGCAATGCTGACTGCCTCTTGATGGGTGAAAGTCCCCAATCTTATTGGGACATTTGGGCTTTGGGTTGGTGTTCAATGTTTCTTAGGGTGGGCACATTAGGACACATTACCACACTCATATTTTGCTTTGTAAAGGTGATCATGCGTGTAAGAGTTGTCATACCCGATTTAGCATGCCCCATTTGCCCACTTGGACCTATTGTTTTCATAGAAAACCCCTTCTCCTGGTCTCTAAACTAATGACACCATTTAAAAAAAGAAGCCTACATTATTAAAAAATTAGGGCATTAAGGGACTAGCATCTGTTGCGGTTAGTTGGGGCATGACACCCTCCTTTTGGATCACTTTGCACTTGGTGGAGCCTAATTGCACATTTTTATTCTTATTTTATGTCATTGTATGGTTTAGTCCCCAAGTTTGTGGGTGCACTAACCTAAAATTTTATATTTTGCCATTAACACGTAGGGCTCAAATTTATAAAAGGTTGAGGGTTGTCTCATATAAATAAGACATCCTCGCCTCATTTGTAAATCATGGACAAGGGTACAAATTATGTATTCTTTTATCTTTCTCTTGGTTTATGAGAGCATTTGAAGCTATGCACACTTCTCTTGGGATGTCTTTTTCTCTTGCATAAATGGTGAATGGAAGAATTTTTAGGGTTTGATAGTCACATGCTAAGTGGATGCTAAGAATGTTTGTGATAACTCATGTAAAGGTGCATCTCCTGGCTCATCCCTTGATTAATGTTGGTAAGTTTATCTCCTAACCCTAGTTTTAACATCATTCTTGAAGTGCTTTGGATTAAGGTAGGGTTTCTTTGCTACCATTTTGTCTACTTGCCTAAGGAGACCTTCCTATCAAGGAGTTATCCATGGTTCTAGTGGGCCTTGGAATTCTATATTTGCCCTAATTAGGGTTTTGCTACCTTACCTTAGATGGTTGCTAGCTTTGTCCTAGTTACAAGTATTGTAAGCCATCTTAAGAAGAAGGACATTAGCCACGATCTCTCATAGCCCCAGGGTTTGAGACAAGAATCTAATACCCTATCCTTCAAATATCCTCTTTTCATCAAAATTTACATGTATTTTATTTTATTTTATGCATAGAAATATTTTTACACTAGAAAAAGCCCTCAAAATCTAAAAATTCATAAATCCAAAAAGTAGTTGTTAATTTTTTTCTGGTCCACCCTAAAAATTCGCCCTAGGGTTTTAGCCACAAACCCTAAAGGGCGTCCTCATTTGAGGAAGTGCATTGGGATCCATGAAGCCCTCGTATATTGTGAATTGGAGGGTGTTTGGTATAACTAGTTGATCCTCCAAGTTCACCCTTGCTCATTTGTCCTCTTTTCCATGGGGGCACACTTTTTGTGTGCATGCCATGGGAAGTGATATTGCCTTTGCAAGCAAGAAATTGTCTCAAAAGATGTGATTTTATTAGATAAAGTGAGTAACTCCATTTATATATGAATTTTTAGTCTATATTTGATATCGTTTGACACCAATAAGGCAATGATCGTAACTATCAAGGTTTCGTGCAAGGTTTTTGTGTCTGGTTGGTGGTTGTAGGTATTTTTCACTGATTAAGGTTTCCCCCTGGGTTTTGGAGTTACCCGAAGTGTTGAGGTTAGACTATGGTGACATTGGGTTTTATTCTCTCCCGATTTTACCGTCACTAGCACTAGGTCTACATAGCCTTGATTTGCAAAGAGCTACTAGTTTGAGTCGTAGAAAAATGGATCCATCTCTTCTACCATCCAAGGTCGAATGAAGAAAGTCAGGTATAGTTAGTTGTCCCGAGGAGTGCCGGGTGGGGCACCTGGATCGTTCGTTGCATTGTTGACTAGTAGAGGTAGTGCACCGACAAGGTCTAGGGGATGTCATCTGCCTCATGGAAGGAATCTTTGTCTGGAAATCTCGTGGGACGAGGGAAGGTCCCACAAGTCCACATTGATTTGGAGTCCGAGGTTGAGCTGGTGTTGATCTGTCTCTTAGTGCCCCTTCTTGAGGGTAGCACCAGGAAGACGAGGGTGATCCGCATAATAGGGTCTGGTCTCGTAGGACCCTGAAGAGTATGGGCTTGGAGCCTAAGGACCTCCTGTATGTATAAGGCTAGACATCGCTAATTCATATATCTAAAGAAGCTCGTGAGGGTCCGAGTCCCCCTGAATCTCATAGTAAATGGGGCACCGAAAGATGAAGTACTCCTCGACTCAAGCTCATAGAGATGTAGATACCAAATAAGGTCTCAAGCTCATCGATGTAGATACCAAATAAGGTGGTGGACAAGGGGCACCCTTGTTTGACTCTAATGGTACCCCTGATGAAATATGACATCTCATGAGCAGTGTGAAGATGACTCAGGAACAACTCATATAGGCACATGATGGTTGTTAGCAATGTCTCGAAGATGTCTCTTCCTTGGAAAAAGGCCTCTTGAGGAACAGAGTCAAAGGATATATAGAAGTCTACAAAGAAACAATAAACTTTTGAAGAACAATGTTGTTCCCCCTCAATGATGGCTCGGAGGGAGATGTGATCAATAGTCTATTCTGCATGTTGGAATCCAAACTATCCCCTAGCTCTAAGTTGTTTCATTTCAAGCTATGTAGAAAGCTTCAATGGAGAACCATGGCATAGAGCTTAGAGAAAGTGTGACCGATCGTGACTGTCCTACAATTATTTGGATCTACATCAAGACTCGATTTGTGGATTGGGTGAATGGTGTGGTGCAACCAAGTCTGTGGGAAACCAATATGAACAACATGGTTAAACAAGTCTACCAAGTGCTCATCCAAAGAGTGAAGAGGCTTTCTAACCTTTTACTTTGCAACACATGTGCTTCTTAAGATCCCTTGAACCCTACAACAAAATATTTAAAGACAACTAACGACAAGACATGTTTTTATTGATAAAACCACCTTTATTCTTTGCTATACAAAAGAATATATGAGCACAAATCATCATATACTATGATCTAATATCAACTATATGAACTAGATATTACATGCATGAGAAAATAGCTAGATTCACCCATTCAAGGTCAATGGGGAAGTCATTTTACTTGCCCCTATAGTTCCCACATATGTTACCTAATCAACCTATAAAGGATCCAAAATCTACGTTTCCAGAGATCCAAATCATTTTGAGATACCTTTCCAATTTGGAACCTTGGGAGGTTTTGCTCGAGATTTATCTTAGCTTGTCAAAAACAACAAACTAGCCACTCCTCCAAAAACAACCATTTTTATATAAATACACAAACAAGCATAAAATAAATTAAAATGTTAAGAGTGGGGCCCTAAAGCCCGACCTTTTGCCATTTAAACAGGCCCTTCCCCGCATGCTAAAACACACAAATCTTAGTTTTTTGCTATACTCGCATTTCTGAGCTTGTGAGAGCGACTTGGACTGAAATATATTTGGACATTCAAATTTTCCATGTTATTATTGGTTCATGTTGTTTTGACGAAAAATAAATAAATAACTATTCACACAGGCACATGTGTGTATGTTGTTTCCCCATATCCAGATCCTGTCTTTTCAAAAAATCTGGTGGGTCCATATCCATATCCACATCCACATCCATATCTGTTTCCATGCAGCTTAGGTACGCACTAACAACACAACTCTTAAATATCATTACATTCAAAAAAAAATAAGCACTCTGTATGGCAACCATTACCATTTCCATACCAAAGTAGGAACTTAAATAGACAAAGATGATATATAACATACAGAGCATTTAATCCAAAAGCGTATATGTTCTCCAAAGCTCTAAAACCGAGTTTTATAATTCTAGAACTTGTTCAGTATCATCAGGGAAAAACAAGTAAATACTCAACAAAGAGTAGAAATTTGCGTAAATGGGAACAAAATTTGTGCAGTGTATATCAATAAAGAAAACGTAAGCCATTTTTTAGATCAATTCCACTTACCCATGCTTCCATCCATTGAGGACCTTCTGCACCATCCAATGCACACCCCGCCACAGTGCCATCTATTAGATGTTGCTTTAAGGCACAATCGTCCAATAAGTGGCTACTGCTGGTATTCACGATAAAGGCCCCTGAGTACCAGCATCCACTTTACCATCAGCTTGTGTAGACAATATCAGAAATCCATTACTCCTGCATCCCACTCAGCAAGCTTTCTCGTGCATAAAAGATGCATGAAGAAAAGATTGTCTATGGATGCAAACAAGACCTACATACTTCATATGCAAAAATACAACTTGTTTCTGGATAAATGAACAGTTCAGAGAATGCAATAAACTAATAGTGAAGAGAAGTTGCTTGAAACAAGCTAGCGCCATTACCTGGCTTTATGTGTTGCAAAGTTTCAAAATTGAGAATCTGAAGTGTCTCATTTGTCACAGCACAGTGAAGCGATACAAGATCGCTTGCAGAGAGCAAATCGTTAAGAGTATCCATCTGTTTGGCAGCTGGAGGGAAAGATCTGCGCCCTCTCACAGCTTTTCCCTTCACCTGAACCAAAGTTTAAAATCACCTTTATCATTACTCATATTCCCAGGCATGGGAAGAGAAATAAATAAATGTTAAACACAATTATCTAGTGAAATTTAATCAAAACAGACATGAAAATACCTGCTAAATGGAAAAGTAATTAATGCCAAAATTGATGTTATCTTATTTTGCAGTCTTTCAGCCATGATCAATACAATCCTGTATTATTTTTAGATATTATTGTTTTTCTAAACTTTGCTGGTTAAGAACATTGACATTTAAACAAAAAATAATGTTTATAGCATGCCTACACAGAGCCTCGAACATTAATAAAATTATCTTATCTTATCATATCTATGCTTTGCATGAAATGCTGCAGACTATATTTCCAGCGAATTTTTTGGAGCATTTATAAACTACGGGCGCAATGAGTTTAACAGGAAGAATAGATTTCTTCTCGGCATAAGAAGAATTTCAGTTATTTATAGTTTGTCAAGCAGGAACATAGAGACCTAGGTTATTACAAAGTGGTTTTGCAGTAAGGCTGACAATCCAGTCACTAGCTCCCTCTTCTCAGGTAAGAAACTTAAGTCAACAAGAAAACATCTAAAAGAGAACTGCAGACTTGGTTCTGGCATTTTAGATAGGATGCAAGAAAACACAGACTACTATGCCTGCAAAGGGAGACCAACTATTAGGTCATGTGAATCAAGGACTCAAATAGGTTGGCATTTCCCACAAATTATTCATATATCCAAACATTGCAGACTCGAAAAGTGCTCATATGCAGATCAAAGGAGTCTAAGCCAAACTGAACAACAGAAAATCACAATGTGAAACTGCTTCAACAGAGAGACATAACCTGCTACATTAATCAGTTAGAAGATAGAGACCTGGTTCATGTAAACCAAATACGAAAATAGAGTTGCATTTGCTCAAAATTTGTTCATGTCCAAACATCATGGAAACTCATATGCAGATCAAAGGGGCACACTCTACAGATCAGTATGTCAAACTGAAAGCCAGAAAATTACAACTTGAAACCGGCATATGGATATAACCTGCAACCTGCCGCTGCCATGTTTAATGACAAGATAGAAACCCACTTCTTCCAAAACATGTATGGGGCCATAATATCAATATGGTAGAAGACAGCTTTTCCATTTCGTGGACAAGACATTTAGCAATAGGAGCAGCAAACAAGCATCACAAATAAATGACCATAAATGCACATAGGGCTGCCATTGAATTTCGCACTGCATCAAAACATTGGGCTTGCAAGCAGTTATTGTATGTATTTAAAAAATTATCATTGTCAAATTTTACGAAAAAAAGTGCCAAGCCATCAACAGTGATTGCTGGATTGATGAATGCAGGTAGCTACTATAGCCTCCACTAGGTCCTACCAAATGGCAGGCTAGTGCTTGTGCTCACACTTCTGGATGCATGCCAGCGCACACAACTGTGGTTGGGGCCGGGAGCAAATCTTGGGTGACTTTGGCAAAATAGATACCCTCAACTCATGGCCTGCATAACTGAAGATCACTGAATTGAACAGTGCTAATGGTTCACCTATAATGCTAAGTCTGGGTGTGTTGGCCTCATTGTGATAAGAGGAAACCAGTTCCAAAGAAAAGTGGCAAGCAGAGGGCTGCTTCAAATAGTAAAGTCTAAAAGATGTGAAAACCGATATACTCATTGGATGTATTTTTGCAATTTGACTATCAACCAAATCTGTCTTAATCCCTGTTTATAATCCAGAAAACTTTACAGCCAGTGAGAACCACAGGAATCACTGTGGCGAGCCCAGCACTTTGATTGTACCAAATGTGCATTTCCATCATTGAGCACATTGAAACACCATTGGTCGCAGTATACTTCTTCTGAGAGCAACCAGTATAGACCCATCTAACTCTGGTTCTACAAAGCACCGAGAGGGATCAAATCTGTAAACCTTTCACTACTAAACTACAGCACACATCCCTCTCACCACTATGATACAGCACACTGATGCCTGCATTCTTATTTATTTATTTATTTATTTATTATTATGGGAGAGACGGACACTTATCTCTCACTGCTATGCTACAGCACACTGATGCATGCATTTTTTTACGGGACATATGGACACTTCCCTCTGACCACCCCTATGCTACAACACACTGATGCATGCATTCTTTTTTTTTTTTTTATGGGACAGACAGACACTTCCCTCCCATCCAAGCTGTATAAATGCGCCTTCTCGGCGCAAAAATATTTCCAGATCCATCATTCAAAAGCCAAAGAAGCTCTCCATGGCTCGGGAATTTTTTTAGGGTTCATTCTTTAAAAAAAAACATTGAAGACCATTGCAGAATAGCCTTACGCAATATTTTATGCAGTATTTAGGGACCATGTTTGTTAGGGCATTTTCATGAATATTCAATTCACAGACATTTTTCTCCCTCTCCCCCCCATCCAAAAACACTTTGCAATACAAGCAATCATGAAGGCTGCCATTGAATTTTACATTGCCTCAAAACACTGGGCTTGCACGCATTTAATGTATGTACTTAAAAATTTATATTTGTCAAATTTTATGAAAAAAAATTGGCAAGCCATAAGCAGTGCTTGCCAAGTTGGTGAATGCAGGTAGCTACTATAGCCTCCACCAGGTCCTACCAAGTGGCAGGCTAGTGCCTGTGCTCACGCATCTAGATACATGCCAGTGCACACAACAGTGGTTGGGACCAGGTGGAAATCTTTGGCGACTTTGGCAGAATAGATACCCTCAGGCCTCAACTCACGGCCTGCTTAGCTGAAGATCACTGAATTGAATGGTGCTAATGGTTCTGCTGGTTTTTCACCTATAATGCTAAGCCTGGGTGTGTTGGCCTGATTGTCATAAGAGGAAGCCAGTTCAAAAAAAAATGGCAAGCAGGGGACAACTTCAGATAGTAGCATCTAAAAGATGTCAAAACCGATGTACTTGTTGGAAGGATTTTGCAAATTGACTATCAACCAAATCTGTTCTAATCCCTGTTTATAATCCAGATAGCTTTTCAACCAGCGATAACCACAGGAATCACTATGGCTAGTCCAGTAATTTGACTATACAAAATGTGCATTTCCAGCACTGAGCACATTGAGATGCCGTTGGTCACAGTATACTTCTTATGCAAGAAAAATATTTCCAAATCCATTATCAAAAAAGATAGAAGCTCCCCATGGCTCGGAATGGTTTGTAGGTGTTATTCATTATAAGAAAACATTGAAGACCATTGCAGGTTAGTCTTGGGCAGTCTTTCATGCAGTATTTAGGGGCAATGTTTGTTAGGATATTTTCAGGAATATTCAATTCCGACATTTTTCTGCCTCTCCCCATTCAAAAACACTTTGCGACACAAGCAATCACGAAAGGCTGAGGGCATCACTGCCATTGAGTTTTGCACTGCCTCAAAACACTGGCTTGCATGCTTTTAATGTATGTACTTAAAATTTTATATTTGTCAAATTCTATAAAACAAATTGACAAGCCATCAACAGTGCTTGCCAGGTTGGTGAATGCATGTAGCTACTATACTATATAGCCTCCACCAGTTCCTACCAAGTGGCAGGCTAGTGCTAGTGCTTGTGCTCATGCTTCTGGATACGTGCCAGCACACAAAACAGTGATTGGGATCAGGTGCAAATCTTGGGCTACTTTGGCAGAATAGATACCCTTAACTCATGGCCTGCTTAGCTGTAGATCACTGAATTGAATGGTGCTAATGTCTTGCCTAAAATGCTAAATCTGGGTGTTTTGGCCTCATTGTGATAAGAGGAAGCCGGTTCAAACAGAAAAGTGGCAAGCAGACGACAACTTCAAATAGTAAAGTCTAAAAGATGTGGCACTTGTTGGATAGATTTTGCAATTTGACTATCAACCAAATCTGTTTTAATCCCTGTTTATAATCCAGAAAGCTTTTCAGCCAGTGATATTCACAGGAATCAATATAGCGAGTCCAGTGCTTTGATTATACATTGAGATGCTGTTGGTCGCGGTATACTACTGGTGAGAGCAAAAATATTTCCAGATCCATCATTCAAAAGCGAAAGAAGCTCTCCGTGGGTCGGAATGGTTTTTAGGTTTCATTCTTTAAAAAAAAATTTGAAGGCCATTGCAGGCTAGTCTTGGGCAGCATTTTATGCAGTATTTGGGGAAATGCCAAAAATAATTTGATGTTCTAGAATGTTTTTTGGAGTCCGTTAATTCTCGGAGCCACTAAAAGTTGACTTGCAGAGCAATTTATTGAGAGGCGAATTTTTAGGAAAATTAAAAAGGGATATCCATAGTACATACCTCTTCGCAATCGTAATAAAGGACCCTCATCTTGAACGCCAAGCTCCTCGTGGCGAGAGCGCAGGCCGAGGCCGATCGGCCAATAATCCCGAGCACAAGGCCGTGGCAGCGACGCATACCCCGGCAAAGGGGCTGAAGCGATCCCAGCCAGCCGGAGCTGGAAAATCCCTGTTTGGACAGCAAGTGCGTGTGGCGGATAAGTCCAAGAAGCAAAGCCATGACCGTATCAGCCACCTCCTCCGCCCGGGCTGTGTCGACATGGAGAAGCTGCAACCCTAGATCCGAGGCGAGGGCGGAATCGACGGCCTTGTCGGACGAGCCGAGGCAGAGGATCAGCTGCCACGGCTGAAGCCTCCTCTGGGCAGCCCGGGGGAGATAAGCGAGGGAATGAAGGAGTACAGCCATGGCCGACTCTATACGCCCGTCTGCGATGCGTGAGAGCTCCACATGTTGGACGAGAGCGATTCCGCGGAGGGTTTCTTCTTCGAATCTGCAGTCATCCAGACAATTCAGCGCGATCACCAGAGGCAAACCATCTGCCGGATCCCTATCCCCATCCCTGCCATTGCTATTCACGGCCTCCATCTTCGTCATCTTAGCCGAAGCCCTTGAGGAGTGATGGAGGGTTTTACATGAGCAGATAAGAGGATTTCATTGCAGTGAAATCAAGGCCTCTTCTTCAGGTCTTCTTTGCCGATGCCCTAGAGGGTTATATACACGGATCAGAGTATTTCATCGCTGTATAGTGGATGCCTGACGATTCTTCGGGTTTGGACGGTTATTAATGAGAAAAATTTGAATTTGTTACGCAGTCCATGTCTGAGCAAGAGCGCTGATGATGGACTGTCTCTTCCAAGTTGCACGATTTCCGCTCCGGTGGTATATATAGCGCCGTTGATTTCTAGCGTTTGGTCACATGGAGGCAGCGGAAGCGAGATGTGATGAAATCGTTTTCAGGGACGTAGTCGTTCCATGTTTTGGGGGTCACCTGCACGAACATAAATGCCTACACATGTTCACTTTTTTGACCCAATTCTATAATCACGGATTTAGTGCTTCACTCGTGTCAGGTTGACAAGTTGTTGTTTAATCATTTATGAGGATTTTGTTTGAATATTTCTTTGTGCTTTCCTTCTTAGGACAAGAATGACTTTCAAAGGGGTCTCATGTCTTAGCTATGTAGGATAGGTTTTGTATTTATGGCAAAGTTATGTGACTACTTTTTTCTTTAAAACTTAAATCTTATTTTTTCATTTATTTTGGAGTTTCCCATATTAAAAATAGTGTTGTGGTTAGCTTGAGAGGTTGTTGTTAATGATTTTAGGAAGGTTTTCTAAGTGATGTTATTGAGGCAATTTTTTTTGTTTTCATGATTAGTTATTTTTTCAAAGAAATAAGATTTGTTTACCTTCCAATGTAATGAACATTTAAAATGAGGATCTCTGGGGTAGGGTTGCTCATTGGCCTGTTGTGACAAGGTTTGAAGGGTAGGCGACCCCTGGGATAGAGGCTCACCTCGGTGGGCTTCGGGACGTCTCAGCCCCTGCTAAATCACAAGTTATTGGTATATTTCATTGGCGTATTGTATCAAGGTTCGAAGGATAGGCGACCCCTAGGATAGAGGCTCACCCCGGTGGGCTTTGGGACGTTTCAGCCCCTGCTAAGTCACAAGTTATTGGTATATCTGGCTTGCAGGCCGTTGGATATACTCTTGGGAGGTTGTGGTTCCCGTGATTTTAAAAAAAATGAGGACATTGGTACATTATCATCACTTTATGAATGCCTCCCCTCTCCTTTGCTTTTTCAAATAACACTATTAACCCCCGGTCGTAATAACAATTAGTAACCTCATAAGGCTCAGTAGGAATGGATCTTGTGATCTTCCTAATATTAAACCTTGGTGGCAAAGGTTGAACCAACCAAAGTATCCCTTAAAGCTAGCATTATCACGAATCATACCCTCTTGTCTTGAGATGTACTATGGGCTTTTATCATGACCACATTTGGGGAGAATGAAGATGCAATAAACCAAGGTTTTTGAATACATCTTAAATGAGAATGCTTCAAGCATTGACTGTGGGAATCAATTGAAGGTTAATGTTGATGATATCATATTGAGTTTGTTGCAATTACAAAGAATTGGTGTTGTTGTGAGACTTCGACAAAAGGGAAGATCTAGGAGTGGTCATGTGGCGAATGAGGGCTTGTGGATGCTTGATATGAATGCAAGCACTATATGAATCAACTAAGCAATGTATGATTTTACCCCTTCCGCTCAAACCTTTTAACTATGCCAACAAAGATGTCTTTTATTGTCCACTCAAATATAATAATCGTGAGTTGGAATAAGTTTCTTCTCCCATAAGAAGATTTGGTGTCTACCATAATAAAGATCAAGGTTCTTAAGTATTTAAGAACTATATGAGATCGCTTCAAACATTGATGTTAAAAATAGGAATTAATTGAAGCTCAAAGTTGATTATTTCATATTGAATTTATTGCAAATGATGAAGAATCGGTTTTAGTGAGGGACTTCAACAAAAAGAAATATCTTCCCACAATGGGTGCAAAGGACAAGAGATGGCAGCCTCACTGCCACGATGCTCAGCACACACCTCGATGGTAGCCTCCTTGCCACAAGACTCAACACACACACCTCGATGGTAGCCTCCTTGCCACAAGGCTCAACACATACCTCGACGCTACAGTTGTAAGTTGTCCAGCCCACCCATCATGCAATGATTTGGTTTGAAGACAAAGGACAATAGTGAGATCAACTCAGAGATTCCCATGTTAGGGGAAGGTGGTGGTTCTGCAAGTCATACATGAATAGATCATAATGGGTACATGGAAGACCTGCTCATAATGAGCCTTATTGAGGGAAGGCATCATGGCACTAAAAGCAAACCTACGTCATGTTTGAGTAGGAAAGCTCATTTTATACTTGGAAGACATCATGCATAACCTCGCAATTTGAATGAGATATTGCTTGCTTTGCTTAACAACATTAACTAGTTGAATGCGTAGGAGAGAGGAACTACTACTATGTACATAAAAATTACCATGGGAAGAGGCTTTAGCATTAGAGGGAAAGCACCCTTGGCTAACTCGAAGCCAATGCGAGAGCTACAACAAGCAATAGAGACAACCATAAACTACTAGCAGCACACCCCCAGCCACATTAAGGATGAAATTGCAACTGCTAAATGCATAATTCAGACTCAGTTCGAGGATTTGCATTTTATGGAGGACACCAAAAAGTTGGTTGAATGGGTCGTTGTCACATACCCCAATTTTGTAAAATAATGTTAATTATTTTAATTTGATTTCCTAAGACATTATGTTAAATTTAATGCTAAGTAGGAACCGATGACTCAGCAGAGTCAAAAGAAGTGGAATGTAATTCTGAATATTTTATTATTAATAATAATAAAAATGGAGACAACAGCATGGGAGAGCTGTTAATAAGAGGTCACTGGTCAAACTGGTGGAAGGAACTAGGTGGAGGGCAAAAGACAAGTGGCAACATCCTCAAACACTTCCTATGTTGCAGGTGGCAACTTCCCTACATTTGGGGTCATGATCCCCCAAGAAAGTGGGATCAGAGCAGGTGGCTCAATAAATGACAACTAACCCAAAAAGACCTAGGCAATCTTTTAAAAGTACCCAATGAATAAAGCTGAGGTTGCTCAAATATTTTCCAAAGAAGAATCGTTCAGGTGGAATGTTATTTAGGAAATTCATTGGGGAAAAAGGGAAAACAGTAAGGAAGGTGTGTTGAGAGAAAGTCTGCAGTAACTTGGTCTGTTACAACTTGTTAGTTGGGAGAACTTACTGATAAGTTCAGAATTGGTACTGAGTCTGAATACTAGTATTTGACTATTGCTGCACCTAGTTCCAGCCAGGGAGACCAGAGCAAGCTCGGGGGTCCTGAGGAGTCGTTGTTTGAGCGCTCTCCAGGAGTTGGTAGGGAGGAATGGCCTCCCATTGCTGTTGTTGTCCAAGCTCAAGAACAAGTTCTGTCCTCTAACAGTCTGTGATTTAATAACTGTGTATAATTAAATGTTATGTTTGTTGCTTATGATATAAAGATTTAGATGGCTCAATGATGTAGTTGTTCTTAGTTTGTCAGTAATAGAATCTTCTTGATGAGAAACAAAAACCCACTGTGTTTTTCCTCATCCGGAGTTACCGGACCGTACTCCAGCACAGGCGTGAATTTAATAAAGATGGTACAATGAAAATACAAAATAGAATGTTAATGGAGTTTTAGAGTATTTCTTTGTGTGGTTATCAGAAGAAATATCCTTTGTATCAGTAGTATTAACCTGTACTGAAACTGTCAATCTTTTTAGAACAGAGAAAGAAGCTAGGTTAACTACTGATAGTAGCAGGAATGAATAGATGATATAGTTTTTGATACAGTAATTACTTTCAGAAATGTCATTGCTTAATTGAATTTCAAAAGACAAGTAGGATAGTCCACTAGAGTAGGATTAAGCTAAATAAAGATATTTTACAGTCTACTACCTTCCAGATTAAACTATTGTTTGTATAGTAAACGAAACAGAAAGAAAGGTTAGCTATAATGATTGGTTGTTTCTACAGGTGATTTATTAAATTTCATACTTTACTTATGGTTAGCAACCTATATGTCTCATTTATTGGGTTTTATTTAGTTAAGTGTAAATAAATTCCACAAATGCAATCCTATACTTTTAAGTTGTTAACAATTACAGTACTGAGTTCTTTTCTTCTATTTTTTAAATATTAACCTGTAACATAATTAAGACATTTTAGTATACAGGGAACTTTTGTAAAATATATAGTACAGTAAGTATAGTGATACAATAATAAATTACTAAGTTTATTTACGATTATGAATAAACATAGAATAAGGGTAACAATTCTCTAATAATATTTACAATTCTTTTAAATAAACTAAACTGAGTAAAAGTAATAACAGAAGCCATAGTACTTACAGGTAAGACAACAATCTTTTCATATCTTCTTTTTATCATATATGTTGCATGGACTATGCATGCAGGTTATATACAAACTATAAAAGCAGTATCATTTTTAATTTCAGTAACAGGCAATAAAATTATAACTTCCACACCTAAAAGAAGAAGAAGTGACTATTAGTTGCTTAAGTACTCCACAAAGAACATTAAGAGTTTATTTTATTCTTTTAGTAAAATTATATAATAACTTTGATAGCACTTATTAACAAACTGAATATAAAAATAATGTACAGGAAAAACCCTAATAATAATTTATAAAATTATTATGAAAATAAAATCAAGTATATTAATGCACTGTCCTTATTTCAACAGAGTGACATAATGCTCAACTTAATGAGTTTAAGCAAAATTTACACAACCTAACTACAACCTCATAATTTACAAAGGTAAATTATAAATTAAAGACAAATGATGTAAACATTTTCTTACTGACGAGCTTCAAATATTATGATAAGCATATAAATTTCAGTGCTGTAACATAGACAAAGAAATATAGAAAATAAAAACAGTATTAATAACTTATATGATGGACTTAGGGTGAAAACCCTGTAAGATTAAAATTACAACAGAAGTAGAAGTCGTGGGTTGTAACCCTTCTCCAAGTCAGGCTCACGACCTCAAGTATTACACAGTAAAGCTAAACAAAAAGTCGAACGGCTCTTCAAAGCCCTCGACCTCTTCAAGCATTGAGAGTTTGGCATAATTGCCCTCTATTTCTTTTCACTTCTTACACAACACGTGAACACAAAAAAGAATTTTAACTTATACAAACACGGCCAAAGCCTGAGCACCCTCATACAATGCAAGAGGCTCTTCAACTACCACAAGTAATAAACAAACTAACAGGACAAACTGAAGTCGCAAGGGTTACAGGGCTCAACGCGCCAACCCTCAAAAGTCCCAAAGGAACCCCACAAAGAGAAAGTGCCATGGCTTAACCAGGCTTATCGGGAACTTGTAGCTGCTACAACTACTTTGTACCAGAAGTCGCGCCGAAGGAAGGCCGAGACCTGTATCCAACAAAGAAAACCACAATATTAAAATGTGTAAGCAGGAAATTATTCTTATAACTAAAAACAAACAGTAAAACAATAAAGAATTGCAGTATTCTTCTACCTGATCTTTTTATAGAGGCGCGACCACCAGCAACAGCAAGACAACCACCAACACGACGAGGTAACCCTACTGCAGGAAGGGAGAAGAAGATTAACACACAGCAACACTCAAATGCAATGCAGCAGTACAAGACTTCGATCCTCACTGAGGAAGGAGGTTATCTCAGTCAAGGGTTCGAGTTCGAGATAGCATGACAGAGAAAAACCCGCGGGAAGAACAACCAACGGATGACTAACAACAACACATGGGATAGGACAAGCCACAAGAAGATAATGGGCTGGAGGTTAACGTTGCAGAGGAGAGGTGCAGCAAGGGTGCACCAGCACCATCGCAGAGCGACAGGAGCCGAAGTATAAGGAAGGAATAGTGAGCTAGGGTTTGACTACGACCCTTTTAACCACGTAATGCATGGCTAGGGTAATGCCACATTACCAATAAATATATTTGCTTGCGGTGGGTGAATTCATATAGTTCGGAGGACGTTCCACCCATAAATGATTCCAATCATTTTATGCATCAAGTTTACTCTTAGCCTTACTGCAAGGTCAGCTTATCATTCCTACGCTGCATGTAAGAACATAAAAATCATCACATTAAGCACTTAAACCTTGCAATCATTAAAGTCGTGGAGACCATTACGACCAACGCTTTGCAAATTATGGTATTCTTATAACTTGACAAGTTTAAACCTACGATTGTTATGGCAAGGTTATGATTATAACCTTTCTTGCTAGGTAAGTAATATTAACCATAGCTTACAAATGTTGGAAAAGAAACATATCCTCTATAAAATTTATAGAACCATAAAAATAAAGATTAAGCTTTATTTTGATCGTGATCATGGTTGAATTTTAGGCTTCTTATGTCCACCTTATACCTTCTCTTATGCATTATGAAATATTAAGTTCAATCAACTTTTGGTTTAACATAAAAGTATATTTGGAAGATTATAAAGGAAGATATTAGAGTAAAAACTATGACATTGGTCCTATTGTTCATAATAACCACCATGGCTTATCTATATTTGGTTAAAATAGTAACTTTTGGTAAAAAGACACAAAAAGAGAGTAGTAACTATTATATGGTGACAGTTTTTGCTCAAGGTAATAAGCTTAACTTTAATTGATGACTTGGCAAGGTAAGCCACATTTCTCTTATCTAAAAGTTTCACCATAATATGATAGATAGGCCATATAACGATTAAGTGATGCATTATTTTACGAATTATAGTCCCTTAAGGACTTGTTTTGTTTATAAACATAAAGGGAATTGGATAAAACCTATTTCAATAAGATATTTATATTACTAAAGATAAACTCCAGTTATGCTTGAAACAATTGTTTAGTAAATAAAAACTCTATGCATCAACGCTAATATAGTTTTCTTAAGGAGCAGCTTGAAATAGAGTGTGAACTCTTTTTGAACTTCAAAGTTTGAATATGGAAAACAGTAATACATAAACCCCTTATCAGTTTACATTTACTATGTGAACGTAAGTATATACAAATGAAATCATACCATAGATTTTATAACTCTATTACTCTTACTCGGTTGTAAAGAATCAGTAGGACATTTTTATACATCACGACTATGATAACTATGGAATAATTCCGTAATCATCAAGAACCATGGATTTACTTCTACTAGAAAGAAGGGCAGTTAATAAATGTACCTTAACAAGCGTTGGGAATTGTTTAGCATTTATTTTCTTACTGAGCTTTTCTTTTGCGACGAACCTGTATTTAAATACTTTAGAATTGCGACAAGCAACACCAAAACCTCTTACTTGTAGTCTGTAAGAACAGGAAAACTTTATGCATTAGCTCGAAAGGTAAGTAAGCCCAGTTTTGCATGATAGTCTCACCTTGTGGTCGCAAAAAGAAACAAAATCAGTAAACTGAAAAGAACTGCTCTATCGCTAAACATAACCTACAGATAATTCAGATAATGAATTTGGTAACATATAACTAATTTAATAATTAGTTTACTATAATTATGATAATTATATGTTTTTAAAATTTTTAAATTTTTCGGAAAATTTGGGGTTTTGACAGTCGTGGACCCCGGGGACACCGAGTCTCGAATGGCCTTATATCATTGCTCCTTGCACCTTTATTAGTCCATGAAATCTTTTATGGACTCCATGATTGTAGACATAGATAGGGTTATTGCAGAGCTAGGGGAGGAGCTAGCATCAATGAAAAAAATGAGGAAGGAGGTCCAGTTATTGCATGCTAAATTTGATATCATGGCACGTAGGTAGGGATTGACCTTCCAAATTCACGGTACGATTCCAAGTAGAACATTGGCAGCTCCTCAAGAGATAGACAACTCAAACAACAAGGTGGACAAGGCTACTAAGGTTCCTCCGACTTGACCCTTAAGCTTTGATATGCTACTAGTTTTTTTGGTTTTGTTTGTGAAATAATGACTACAAGATGTTTAGGTTTTGCATGGAGATGAATGGCTCTATTGAAACGGGCTTTATTTAGTTAAAATTGTTGTATTTGGCTAGCACTCTCATGTTTTGTAGATAGTTAGCAACTTCTTAAGACTAGCTTACAAACTCTCTATTTCAAAAACTACAATGTTATGCTTACCTTGTCTAGCTTATGAACATGTTGGATCCTAGTAAAACTCTAATCTAGAGCTCAAGCAGGGTCCTCTTGAGCCCAAAATGTACCATTTGTATACCATTTTGTGTACTTTTTAATTAATTAAAGGCTTTCTTATCTTACTTACAAAAAAACAAAAAACAAAAATATCTAAGAATGGTCATGTGGAAAATCAAGGCTTGTGGATGCTTGATATTAATGCGAACGCCATTTAAATCAATTAAGCAATGTATGATTGTATCCTTCTGAATTTTGAAGATGGATTCAAACCTTTTAACTATGTCGACAAAGATATCTTTTATGGCCCACTAAAATATAATGGTAGTTGGAACAAGGTTCTTCTCTCATAAGAAAATTTGGATTCTCCCATAATTAAATCAATGTTCTTACATACTTAAGAAAATAATTGTTTCGAGTGTTGACGTTATCTTCAATGATCAATTGAAGATTGATGTCAATGATCTCATGTTCAACTTGTTGTATTGAAAAGTAGTTGGGGTGGGACACTAAGGAGAGGGAGATTGTAAGGATAACAATTTGGTAAATCAGAGCTCATTAGTGTTTGATGTGAATGTAAAAACTTTTGAACAAACTAAGCAGGGTATCAACTTTAGCCCATAAAAATATGAGCAAGGATCCTAACCTTTTAACTATACCAATGCATACACCATTTAAATCAATTAAGCAATGTATGATTGTATTCTTGTGAATTTTGAAGATGGATTCAAAAATTTTAACTATGTCGACAAAGATATGTTTTATGGTCCACTCAAATACAATGCTAGTTGGAATAAGGTTCTTCTCTCATGAAAAGATTTAGATTTTCTTGTAATAAAAGCAAGGTTCTTATGTACTTAAGAAATTGAATGTTTCGAGTGTTGATGGTATGTTCAATGACCAATTGAATATCGATGCCATTGATCTCGTGTTCGAATTGTTGTATTGAAAAGTAGTTGGAATGGGACATTAAGTAGAGAAAAACTATAAGGATAAAAATGTGGTAAACTAGGGCTTATGATTGTTTGTTGTGATTGTAGAAACTTTTGAACCAACCAAGCAAGGTATCAACTTTAGCCCATAAAAATATGAGCAAAGATTCTAACCTTTTAACTCTACCAAAAAATGCATTGTGTTAGATACTTAATTATAATGACAATATAAAATAAAGTTGTTCCATTAAAAGGAATGAGGACATTGAAGACAACAAAACAAATTATATTGTTCCATCTTAATAATGGCTTATATTTCTTCTCTACCTTAACATAATAACTAGTGAGATCCTAAATATGCTTTATATATTTATTTATAGAGATGGAGTATGAATGTTTTGGTTGAAGTAAAGTACCATCATATGCCAAGAGGTGGACCTAGATGCCAAACAACTCCTAGTTCTATATATATAAAAAAGGTTGAAGCCCCTCTAATAAAAAAGGAAGGTACCAACCCCCATCTTTCATAGCACCCCTTCTAATGTAAAGATGATTTTTGATGTTAGTGATCTAGTTGCAAAAGTGACCCCATAAATTCGTAAATTTGCATTTCCATGTTTTTATATAATTATAGCCATGGTTAAAAAATTGTTTATAAAATTATTAGAGGCTCCTAATAAGTCTTGTTATTTGACAACATAATATAATTTATGAATAAATCCATCTTAACTTTGAATTTATCATGCATCTAGAGGAATCAAATTTTCTGAAGTGCAATTTTTCCCCACAACATAAAATATTTTTTGATAACCTAGATCTACAAAGAGCAAGATATTCCGTAATTTATTTATTACAAATAAATAATATAAATGTACGTATCTTTGATTTTTACTTTTTAATTAAGACTACCACTGAATTTTTTAGTTACTTAATGTTTTATTTTAAAATAAAAATAAAATTGTTGTGTCATTTCATATTTTTTTTTGTAAGTTGAGGAACTATTCTATTGAGTAAAAGTAGTGGTACAAAAAAAAGTTGCAGTTCAAAGACACATTCCTGCTGAAAGAAGCAAGCAGTTATAGCAGTCCTAAAAATTTTGTCGGACCCTCCCTCAGTGAGGGAAAACAAGTCCATAAAAAGAAGGAAAGTGTCCTTTTACTAAAAGACATGATGTTCAGACAGTAATTCCTGACATGAAAAAACCCACAGACAGTAATCTTGACATAATAAACCCACAAACCCTATGACAGAACATCATGTGACAAAAAGAAGCCAGTGGCAAAACTGTTTAAGGTTTGTGGAATGGCTCCTCAATGATGGGGCATCCAGAGCCAATGGAAACTAGCTCGCTTGGGGCGTTCTTGTCATCATAAGCGTCATCACTGGATGAGTCAACATCTTCACTATTGGAGGAGTCTTCATCTTCACCGCTGCCTGTTGGAGGTTGTTTGACCGGGAGAGGAGCAGTCTTCCTTGTCATTGCTGGACTGGGGGTACATTTATCGACCGAGAGGGATTTTATTCGACTCTGCGTGGGGGGAGGAGGGTGTTCGCAGACCATAGGAACTGCAGGCGAGATGGTAGAGGAGGTGGGAGCCAATAGAGCGGCAGGTGCAGAAGCTAAAACAGGGGAGACAGTGGGAGCCAAGGGAATAGCAGGTGCAAGAGGTGGAGGGACACCATCATAAGGAGGCTGAGAGTGGAAGCGAAGAAGAAGCCGAATGAGGAGATTTTTGATAACCCAGTAGTTTCTACGTCGCTCTGGAGTGCGACCAGCAGCGTTGAGGGCACCATAGAGTTCATCTTCCCAGTCGTTGAACATGATATGCACCACGTCGAGGATCTCGATATCGAAACCATCGCCACTTGCCTGAGCACTGAGTGGAACGGGGTGGTCAAACTGTGTGCCTTTCCCCGCACAACCACGGCAAGGAGTACCTCTTTAACGGCGAGACATAGTGGTGCAACTAAGAGTGGCTGTGAGCTTGGAACTAGAGGCGGAATTGCAGAGAGTCGGATGACCAGGAGGGTGCTGAGAGTGGAGCTGGGAGAGTGCAGAAGGCAAATGACAGGGGTGATAGGGGAGGCCAAGAATTAAACCTTTGGCGCATCGGCCCAGGCACCAAGGAAGCCCATTAAGACGATCTCGCAGTGAGTTGATGGTAGCGTACCTTATGGTTGTCGAGAGGAGTCCACATCCGAGAGCAGAGTTAATACGTGCAACCATTGAAAAGGATGACGCTGAGGTGATGTCAAGCAGATGACAAGGCCACCCGTCATCTGCCTCCGTAACCGTGTTTGCATTGTTGTCGCCTACATCCGAATGTGTCATTTTCATATTAACTATAAAAAAAAATTATATATTTTTTATAGTGAAAAATATAAAATACTTCTCAACATAATAATAAAACTAAATAATAAATTTATATTTAAAAAAACTTTGCCACATAACATAAATCTTATTTTTACCCTTTTTATCACTAAAATACAACATCATTGAAAATCTTAAAATCACAACTAAAATAGTTAGTGTGAGTAGTACATATGTTAAGTCACTTTAGAATATGAATATGTTTTTTTTTTCTTTCATGGCAAAGTATTTCAGACAAGGAGTGCTCAACTTTATTCTTATGTTGGTCATATAGTATATGACTTAAATTTTAAACTAAACTTTATGTAATTCCAACCATATGAACCATCGTTGTCCCAAATTGTACACTTCAATTATGGATCATTACCATGTCACTCCATTAGTGGATAGAGAGGAAATTGCTTTATAGATTGATGATGAGTGTGATTCTATTGTTATAAGAGGTGGTTAGATTATTCTCAAAGTTGTTGAGGAGTATAACATCCAGAGTGAAATAAAATTTATATGATATTATTTTTTTAAACATATTTAATTATGTATTTAAAATTTTGATTTTGATTATTATGTTATTTCATTATGAACACAAGGAAATGATGATTGTGAATTTTTTTCATAATAAGTTATTCACAACTTTTAGATGAACATGACAATGTAAGTGAAATCCAACTTTTTATATAACATTATTTATTTAAAATATAATAAGTTATTAACCACTAGATGACATTGTAAGTCAAATATAACTTTTTATATGACGTTATTTATTTAAAATATATTTAAGTGTGTATTTAATTCTTAATCATTACTATGTCATTTTATTTATGAACATAAGTAATGTTATGATTTTAGAATAATAATAAAATGTTGACAACTCACAATTTGATTACTTTTATAGTTAGTTATCATATAACACTTAAAAAATGTAAGTGAATATCTACGTATATCAATAAAAACATAAACATTTAGATTTACATTGATTCTTGTTTCTTGTTCAATTATGAGTGGAGCGTGCTCTTTAGAATATTGATAAATCTAATTGATTCTTGTTTCTTGTTCAATTATGAGTGGAGCGTGCTCTTTAGAATATTGATAAATCTAAATACTAACATAGTTGTATCCAAACATATTTACATACATTATGATGCAATGTGGAAACATGCATTTACAAATGTGTTGATAAAGCATTAATGATTAAGTAACATCTTTCTATCACTGTTAGCAAAAACTTAGTTTTTTTTTGTGTGGGGTTTTTTCTCATCAAGAGAGCTTTTGGTTTGTTTTTATGTTTTAAGGTTAATGTATAAAGTATTGCTTTGCTCCATGATGTTAAGGAAAATTGAACATGACTTAAAGGTTATATAAGCATTAAATAGTTTATTAGAGAGTAAAACATGGATAACATTTCGTGATTAATGTAATTGATTATCAAACAATTGGTTGGTACGCATAGATACTTTTTATGTATATTTAAATTGCATACAACATCAATAGTTAAAGTAAAGTAATTTTATTATATGCAAGTTGATTATTATCTCCAATGGTGGTTGTGGCTATTAATGGATCATGGTTTATTTAAACATTAATGAAGAAGTGAGTCACTAATCATGTGGATAGTGATACCATATCTCACTTATTTACATTATGCTACTTTATTCAATATACGTTGTTATGTCCCTGATAGGGGATATATATGATTCGCGCAGGTAGATTAATTCACGAGGTAGGTTCAATTTTTTTGGTTTTTCAATAGTTTGGAATTATTTTTATTTTTTGCATTTTTAAATTGTGATTTAACTTGGCTCTTATTGGTTCTGTGTAGGTGACGTCAGTATGGGATTTTGTGTCCCAAGACCCGGCGGCAAGCTGATGTAAGCAACCATTATAATAATTTTGGAATTAGAACCCTATAAAATCCATTTATGTTTTCGATAGTTTTTTGGCATTAAAGCCATACTAAGCCCTGACAATACCTGCACTTGCTCTGACAAACCTACATTGTTGGCTGTGACTTGACAAGGATTTGTGTATTCGATGCATTGAATGTGCATGCATGCGTCTACCTCCATGCAAACTTCCACATGGAGTCTACGATCCTGAGGTGCTAGAGCAAGGTTTATAGATTTCCGATATTATAAATCAGTAGGAAGCCAGTTAGGACACCATGCTACCCCTCTCTATCTATGAGCTTAGCTTAAATTCATAAAAGCATCATGTAACTTAATATGTTAATGTTGCAAGTAATGCATGTTGCATTATGGTTTTAGTTTTAGTTTGCAAGCCTCAGACCCATGGAGGCTTCTTAGCATGGAGGCTTCTTGCCTTGGCATATCTAATCTGAGGTGTCTTTTAGTGTTTTAGTTGTAATTGGTATTTACAAATTAGAATCATGAGAACCAAGTCTTTGTCGACATTTATAAGAAGATACACGTGAGGGATATTAACAGATGCAAATTGCTTAAGTCTTTTAGTGTTTTAGTTGTAATTGGTATTTACAAATTAGAATCATGAGAACCAAGTCTTTGTCGACATTTATAAGAAGATACACGTGAGGGATATTAACAGATGCAAATTGCTTAATTACTTACTTCCTATAGCAAAGGAGCCCCTGCACTTTGCAACTTTCCATCTATAACAAGCGCTTGTCTGCACCCAACAAGTGAAAAAAGGTAATTCACAATCTTTATTTTATATATTTGTAAGCCAAGTCGCTTGGTGTCAACTTGGGGAAGGCTGTCAATCTCCCTGGTATTTGCAAGGTCACCGATCTCAATGTGCCTGTCAACCCTAAAGTCGACTGTTCTAAGTATGTTTGCCATCATTTTCTCCCTTCTATTATTCTTTTATATTCTGCTGCAACCTTTATTTTGGTTGTCTGTTTTAACAAATATTGCAGTGGAAAGTCTGTTTTGAATTTGGACTAACAACCTTGTTCTGCATTTGTATATGGCAGGGTTCATTGACGAGATCTGATGACCATAAAATCTGGGCTGGCTGGTTTAGTTACTGTTGTTCTTGTATAACTAACTATAGGCAGTGATAGCTTATTACCATGTTGGAGCTAGTATGCAACGTTTTGTGTATCTCAGTTTAGCTTTTTGCTTTTGTACGTGCATTTAAATAAATAAATGATGATGCCAGTCCATTTTTAATAGTATTGATGGTTACGTTCACAATTTTTTTTCAATCTCAACGAGTCTAGTCAATGTACTAATTCACAGTTTTAATACTATAATGGTTACGTTCCCAATTTCCTTCCAATCTCATTAAGTCTGAATTTCAATTCTAATCTTTCCTTCCAATCTCAATAACTCTGAATTTCAATGCTAATACTTGCAGTTTTAATATTGTTGATGATTACATTCCCAATTATTTTTCAATCTCGATATGTCTGCAATTTGAATGTCATAAACGTTCCCAATTCTTTTTCAATCTAGATAAGTCTGCATTTTGAATGTCAAACTTTTTCAATATGGATAAGTCTGTAGTTTGAATGTCGAACTTTATATTAAGAAAGTTAAAACCAGATATTATAAAAACGATAGTAATTTTTTTTTTGGTTCAGCAACATCAACTAGAGAGGATAAAAAACAAGATCTATTACATCCATATTATAATCATATAACCAGTCATCTAAAATATCATAAAAACTGAAACTGGAAGTAAGTAATTCCATGAAAAAGGAATTATATAAAACTACCATCATTCTGTATCTATTTTGTGGTAATTTTTTCTGTTAAAATCTTATAGCTTTAAGGCTATTGGAATTGTATAATCGGGTTGTCTTATTGAAGACTTTGCAACTTTCTGTCTATAACAAGCGCCTGTCTGCACCCAGCAAGCGAAAAAAGGTAATTCACAATCTTTATTTTATATGTTTGTAGATAATGCACTACGTATATTTACCTTGTCGAATGGCTCTGTATCGAGCAACACTATATCTTGATAATTGCTCATTTAAGTATGAGAAATGCTAACTTAGATAATAGCAATGCTGGAAAGATAGAAAATTTATTATTTCGTGAAAAAAACACTTGTTTATATATATATATATATATATATATATAACATTTAAGCTCGAAAATCTCTTCCCCGCGAAAATCAAAATCAACCGTAACTTATTACAATTCAGTTCATCGAAGATTGTCTTCGATTTCTTCTTCATGGCGCGAGTTTCAAATCCCGAGCACTCCATTAGAAATAGACGTCGTTGTAATCCTGTTGTGGTTTCACTATTGGAAATCATTCTTTTAGTAGTTGACATTTGTATTGAATTGATAGTGATTCAGTTAATGATATTGGATTGAGCTTGTGCAAGTTATTTACAACAAAATGACTGTCAAGCTTATTTCAAGCTTGGATTTTATGGTTTCACATGAAATTCTTTTTTGTTTTGTTGTGTTTGCCTCAATTTTTTTTGGAATTCGCTGTTTTACAAATTCAGATAAGTATAGATGTTTCAGATAATTACTTTTCGAATTAAAATTGGTGGTTGCATGGTATAATAATCCTAAATTAGGAATTTTTTTCCATTTGGATCCAAATTTTAAATTATTTAGAATTACATATATATAAAACAACACAAATTAGATAAACTAAAACTATAAAAATTAGATTAAGCATTTCTACTCTAAAAACACTGTGCTTGGTAGACCCCCTTTTAGATGGATCTATACTAGTTATGAACAACTAGAAAGAAAACAACTAACACTCATACACATATACTACTTCTGCTAGACCTTCGAGCACATCAACAACAACCAAAGCTAGGGTAGATAGTGTTTAGTGACTACTTTCTTTTGTGGTAATTCAGTTGCTTCTATCTAAACATAAAATACAATTAAAATTAAAAAATTAAAAAAAAATATGAAAGGGAAAACAAATACCAAATTTTTGATGCAATATCTCTATAGATCAAATCGTTAATTGAGTAGAATCATGAATCATTTACTAAAAATGGAGTGTTGACATATTTTTCTTTCATATATATCAACCTGAAACTTAAAAAAAATTCCACCATAGGTGAAAATACAATTCAAGTCATAGAGCATCTCTCTGGCTGGTTGCATTGGTACTTTGATTTCACTTGAAACGAATTTTATAGTGATTAGTATAATACATAGTATGTGTTTTGTTTTCTGTTTATAACTTAGTTCCTCTTTTAATAATTTTTCTTATCATATGGATATTTCTTTTGAATTTCATTGGAATATGACCTTCACTTACTCTTGAATTCGTTGGAGAGTGAACCTGTTGGTCCAGAGCATGAGCCCGAGAGCCGTGAAGACTGTTCTTTTTGGATATGCGACCTTCAGTTGGCTACTGCACCCTCCCCAAAACCCTAAATTGGTAACTACCTTTAGAGGACTGTGGTATGTGGATTCAGTATTGAGTTTATATGTGCAACAATCGAAGAGTTGTGACCTCTCACATCGTTGGTGAAGACTGTGTTTTTGTTGGTGCATTGTGGAATAGTGTAGAGCACGATCTAATTTGAAGACTACAACCACATTTGAAGCCGCGACCAAGTGGATGGTGTCAATTTGCATTAGAAGATATACATGACTAAATATTTGTATTTTATTACATAAATTTATTTATATTTATCCACAAGTCTCCTCTTTTTATTGAAATCTTATATTCCAATTATCACAAGTCTCCTCTTTTTATTGAAATCTTATATTCCAATTATCAAAATCTTATAGTGTTTACTCATCACTTTTTCTAACATGAAGCCTTCATAGAAAATGTTCAATGATTTTATTATTTTAATTGAAGCCAATATTTCAATTATTATATTTCAATTATTATATGATATTTCTTCAAAAACAACACACATATTAATATATCTCTACAATACACGGTTTTGAATGAGTTTATTATTAGGATTTATGTTGTTAACTTTATAGCATAACAAGATTGTAATAGTGTGTTAATAATGTGGATGTAGTGATGTTCCTTTAGTTATACTCAGTTTATATAACCAATATTAGAATCGATCATGGTCCTAAAAACTTTAACTTGTTCTTTGGTTTCAAGTTCACAAAAAAAGAAATATACGAGTCTCATGGAAATAATTTCAGGGTTCCTATGAATTAAAAAAAATGTTTAAACTTGCATGTGACAATGACTAGAGGAAATATTGTTTTTCTTTACCTATAGGGTTTTAACTAGTGTTTTTATTTTGCAACTAAATTACCAAACATTTTACTTAACCCATAAATGAGTTAATCCTTCTTTTCACAATTTACAATTGATATAGCTGGTATTAAAGTCAATAAACATAAACTTTGCAATCTTGGAGCAAGGTGTAACTATATAATAAATTGTTAAGATGCTTCTTTCTCACGGCGGCTCTTCTCAAGAACTCTACATTAACAATCCCATTTATCCAAAAGTCCAAAAATGATCAAAGCAGCTTTAAATGCATAAATAGACATTAATGAACACTTTGAAAGAAAGAAAAAATTACTAAAGCTCCATTTCATTTTCTTTTGAGTTTGTTTGTTGCATATATGTTTAAACAATTTTCATAGCTCTTTAGTTTGAATGGAAAAAACATACAATGTTATTATTGTAATTGGAGTTGTTGGAGGTTGCCCCAGAGAAATGATCATGAGGCCATTGACAAATTCATGAATGTATACAAGTGTAGTGACCAATGCTTCAAACACATTTACACAATTGTAAATTCAATGGCAATTCAATTTACAAATGCAATGACATTTGAATTACAATCTTAATTCAACACATTTATAAATTCAATAGAAAACTTAATTAAATTTATAATGGCAATCCAATGTACAGACTTAACACATCATAAATTCAATGCAAACTTATTTCAATTTATAATGGCAATCCAATTTACAAGCTTAAATACATACTCTTCCATTTAATATTAATATTTTTCTTTTTCAAATTATATATATTCACAAATTTCAAAACAATCATAACCCTTCTTATTAAATAATTTAGATTTATCATCTAGTATAACTAACCAACTTCTCTTATAATATGTCCAATTTGTCTTAACCTTTAAATTCACCTCTTCCAAGTTGGTCAATAAATATCATACTATTTTTATTAATAATATGTGTATTGAAAAAAATTACAATTGATAAGTTTTTAAAATAGATAAATGAATGCAAATAAATGTGTTTATGGCTCTTAATCAAATTATCCATTTTTACAATTATTGGGTTTTTGAAATGTATAAGTTAGTGTCAAAATTAATTGAATAAAATAAGTATAGGTTAGTTGTTTATCTTATTTGGTTTTTTTCCTAAGTTTTATTCCCTTAATTGTTTAGCTTCTTTGTTTTTTTAGAAGTTTTTTATTTATTTACCTTATTTGCTTTAGTCGCGGACATTGCCACCTCGTGGCTCTTGTTGTCTTATTTTATTATGTTATGAATATGTGTTTATGTTATAATTATAATGGTTTATGTTGGTTATGATCACTGATCATGTGGATAGTGAAACCATATCTCATTTATTTCCATTATGCTACTTTATTCAATGGGTGTTGTTGTCTTATTTTATTATGTTATGAGTATGTGTTTATGTTATAATTATAATGGTTTATGTTGGTTATGATTACCTTGTGCATATATATGTTTATCTTATTGTTGTTGTTTGGATGATTCAATATTTTATTTATTGGAAATCTAAGCATGGCAATGGATAATGCTACAATGATGATTGATGATAGACTTTTTAAGCATTGCCATTTATTGGTGACAAGCCATTGTAAATGTGGTCATCGATTCAATAACATTTTTGGGGCATTGTCAAGAAAACTTGTTAGATAGCATTTGAGCATCAAATTCAAGGCTATCGAAAGGTTTGTCTTGTTCGAGTGCAACAAGGAGAAGGATGCCCATGTGTAAGACGAGGCGCTAACAAAAAATGAGGGAGATGGAGATAAAGAAAGCAATGATTGTAAGTGATGTACCAAAGGGATGCAATCCACACTGCAATGAAGCTAAAGAAGCCAAAGTGCTCTCCCTAAAGCTATCAAAGTCATCAAAGACAAGGGAAAAAAAAAGAACAACTTCAAGTGAAATGCAGTGTATGAGACATAAAAAGGAGGGCGATTTCCACTATGAGAAAAATATAGTCAAAGAACCTAAGCCTCCATCATTACCAAGATTGCTCCCATTACTAAATATATGAATGAAAGTGGTGGACAAAGGTGGGAAGAAGTATAATTGTTAGCCAAACCCCAATGGCAGTGGGAATATAAATGAGTGATAGAGAGAGAAGAGCGCATGGGATTGTGACTAATTGACATTAAAGAGAGAGACATCAATGGAGTCTCATCACAAGGCCAACGCAAGAATCTTATCAAGATCAAAGAGAGGAATATTTAAAGACGATTTGATGATGAGAAGGAGCACATAAATTGTAGATAAAGTGAATTCATTCATCCTTCTCACATTCAAACATATGGTGGAAGAACAAAAGGACATGACCACTTATTCACTTTTGAAGTAATGTGGCAAGATTATGGATGATAAGACAAAGAATGTAAGTGAGCACAATTCAAGTCCTTGTTGTAGGGTTCCAACCTTTGCCTGTTATCATAAGGATAACAAATAAAATTTGATCAGGTGATGGAGGGAGGTACAGGGGAGGTTCATGGAGACATAATATTCTTACCTTGATTTTAATCCCTTCTCCCCCCAAAAATTGAAGAATGCTAGCAATATTATAATGAACCAAGTTTTTGGTACGATATTAACATCAAGGAACTACTTAGTTAACTAAACCACTAAGCACCGAAGGAAGAAAAGGTTCACTAGTTATCTCTAGTCCAAACGCGATCCACAAGAGCCAATTTGAGAGGCTATGGAGCATAAGAAGAATTTGACCGTGAAGGCTCAACGAATAATAATCATGTGGATTCTAAGATCAGAAGGAGATCTATATATAGCCTTGTAAAATGTTGAAGGATAGATGTGTTAGGTCCAAAGGAGGTTTGAGAGGTCTTTGAGAATCACTCCTTCAATATCTTAGGATACTAAATGGAAGAAGATAAAGGACCTTGCCTCGTAGATGAAAAATATAAGCTAGGACAAGAATTAGTTAAATAATAATTATGGTTTCTTGGAGTCTATGTTTCAAATGGCAAGGAGGAAGACAATCTTTTCACGTTAAGGTAAAAAAAATAGTGAATTTTTTAATAAATATGTTTGATTGTGTGACAAGGAGGAAGACAATCTGTTTCACATAAAGGTAAAAAAAATAATGATCTTTTAATAAATATCTTTGCAACTTCTTATAGTGGTTATGGGATGTTTTCGTAGACGTGGGTGTTGATATTAACATTACCTCCACCATCTACTTGAGGTGTTGGGAAAACCTCATCTTTGGTGGAGCGACACATGTATTGGGGTCATGAACATTATACATGTAAGATGAAACACTAATTATAATTAAACAAGTAATGCCTTCCTACAAGTTTCAACAAAGGCACATGTTGTGTGGGAATTTTCCTTACTAGGAAAATAATGATAAATGTGAATTTTTAGCTTTTGGTTTGTGTTTATGCTTTGAGATTAATGTATAACATAGTGATTTTTTCCTTCATGTTGAGGAACACTAAGCATTCCTTTAGGGAAAGAATGTAACAAATAATGTATTAGAGAGTGAAATATGGATAGTGGTTCGTAATTAATCTAGTTTATTATCAAATGATCGATTTGCATGCATGGTTCTTTTGATGTATATTTAAACGATTGAACATCGATGTTTAAGGTGATTTTATTAGATGCGAGTTTATCATGGATCTTTGATGGTGGCTATGACTATTGAGGTTCATGGATGAGTTAAGGATTAGTCAAGAACCATGTCATTGATTATATGGATGGTGTCTTATTTGCATAATGGAACTTTATATGGTGGATGTTGTTATATTATTTTATTATGCTATGATGATGTGATTATGCTATGATTATAATGGCTTATGTTGGTTATGAGTACCTTGTGCGTATCTCTACGTATCTCATTGTTGTTATGTGGATGAAACTGTCTCTTATCTATTGGAAGTCTAAGCATGTAATTAACTATAGTTACAACTCTAACTGATGGTAGAATTGTTATTTAGTGTCACCCTTTATAATTGGTCGATAATCCAATTAATTCAACAACATTTTTTGGGGCATTGTCAAGCAATTGTTTTGGATACTGTTTGATAAAGATGGTATATTCACACAAGTTGAACACCTTAAGGAAACCACTCATACAAACATACTAAATATGAGTACACTAGTATATACATGGTTAAAACCCTCGAAGAGAGAAATGGTCCATAGCCCCAACCAATGCAACCACCCAAGGCAATATATTAATGAAAAAAATAGTTTACATATGAATCTCTCACAGGAAGTCATTAGAAAAATGACTGCTCTTTACATAGAGATCATAGACCAACAAAGTGTTACACCATGGATCAATGTCGTTAATATCAAGGAGAAGATGAACCATCAGATCACTTTGTCTGTAATATAATTGTGACTATAGGATTAGTTAGTTATAACAACACTCTAAAGACACATTAGACCGAGTTGAACTTAATTAACCCCTGAGTGTCTAAATATCCTAACATCCACCCTTAAGAACAATTTGAGATAAGATTGAAGGATTTACAAAGGTGACACGATAGGATAAAGAAGGAGGTTTTTGAGCATATCCCACTTTATTGACATCTTTGTCGACGCTTAACATAGATTGAAACTTAAAAAAGTTTGCTTCTATAAGAGTTTTTTATGAGAATGCCTGCAACTTGATCATTTGCAGGGTAATAAATCACCTCAAGAATGTGATCCTAAAGAACCCTCTTGATGAAGTGCATGTGTAGCTCAGTATGTTTCTTGTGCTAATGTTGATGTGAGGAACCCTTTTCCTTAATATTAATTTTTCTTGTTTACTTCTTAATTTGCGCAAAGATAATTTATTTACAACAAAAGAAAATAAATGCATAATAATCATTTATATAATAACCAAACACACTTAATCACTACAAATATCATCCATAAATTATTTTATCATTATTTTGTTATCATTACACCATTCAGAACATATTATAGTGTTCAACATTAACTTGAAAAGAATTTCATTTCCTTATTCTTTTAAACAATTGTAAAGGTACAAAGAACTTATCTTATAAACGTCTCATTTTGGGCCTCAAAAAGATAACTATGGAAGATCTTCTAACGCAATGCCTTATCATATAAGAATACAACTATATTATGTCACCATCCATAAGGTCACCACCGAAATATAGCCCTGGCCAAGACTTTCCCTCTTCTCATCAGCTTATATTTCGATATTCATTTTCCTACTCCCTAACGCAATAGCCTTCCTTCCAATAAATAATAAATTAAAGGTTTCATAATGGAAAGTAACGACCCTTTTCTCGTTACTCCTCATTATTTACATAATTACAAAATAGTTATACTTTTAACCCTTTTTTTCATATGATAATTAATCCCAATAAATATTCTTTTATTTCTTTTACATATTATCATTAATTCCAAGAACTGATCTTTTATTTCTTTTACATATTATCATTAATTCACAGGAAAATTGGTACATGACAATTGAACTCGATCTTTGGCAAGTTGAATGACACTATGATTATCGCATTAGAGTGTGGTTGGATGTTGTTGTTGGAATCCAAATTCTTCAAGGATTTTCCAAATCCACAATACTTCTTAACTTGGACTAATTACTACTCGATGCTTTGCTTTTGTTGAAGAAAGAGCAAGGGCACGTTGTTTCTTATGAGCCTAAGTGGTTGGTCCATAACCGAGACTTAAAACATAACCAATAGTAGATTTTTTATCAGCGAGATCACCAACCCAATTGGAATCAATGAAACCAATAGAAACCAACAAACAAATGAGTCCCCTTTGAACTATAATGTATCCCAAGTTGAATTCTATGTAGGATATACCAAAGTATCCTCTCTGTTGCTTTATAATGGCAGCCATGAGGGGATTGTATATATCAGGGAACAAGACCAACAATAAAGGAAATATCTGGATGGGTATGAGTCAAATACAAAAGGCTACCAACTAACTAATAATACAAAGTAGCATCTACTTTGAGTGTGGTACATGTGACAACAAGTTTGACTCCAAATAGAAAGGGAGGTGGGGTTGGTCTATAGTCTATGATGAAGTTCACATGCATACTTAGACTAGAAAAGGGACATTCCTTGGTTTGCTAGACTTGGAGACCAAGGAAAGAAAGCAGATGTCCTAAGTTTTCCATTTCTAATTTCTTATTAAGGTTGGATTTCTCACAGTTTAAAAGTTTGAGGTCACTACTAGGGAATATAAGGTCATCAACATAGAGAACAAGTAATTGAGATGGTTTCCCATTTTCTCGTCACAGTCGTTGGGGTCAAATTGACATCTATAAAAGTTGTTGTCAAGAAGAAAGCTATCCATTTTAGTATATCAAACCTTAGGAGCTTACTTAATGCCATAGATGGATTTCTTAAAGCAACAAACATGAGCAAACACATTCTAAATATAGCAATGAGGTTGTTCCATGTGCAAATTCTCATGCAAGAAGGAAAATTTAACATCCATGTGATGGAGCTCTTATTTATATGAAGCCGCAAGCCTACAACAAGGTAGATGGAATTCATTTTGGCTATACATGGGAAAAGGTTTTAGTATAATCAATTTCTTCCACATTAGAAAATCCATGGGCAACTAATTGGGTCTTGCGTATTTCAACACTTCCATTGGCTACATACTTAGTTCTATACACCCATTTACATCTATCAAGTTTTCTTCCTTTTGAAAGAGGGACAAGATCCCAAGTACCATTCACCATTAAGGAACAATATTCTTCATTCATCACTACATCCCAATATCGATAGTTAGAATATTCTACCAATTTTTACAATTCACAAGTCTTTGAATCTTGACCGAAAAGAGAGGAGGCTCAATAGAACTATGAAAGGGTATGATGCTAATCTGAAGGATCACAGATAAGATTACTAATTGTTTCTTGTGTTATACAAACCCATTTAGGAATCCATGGTGCTAGTGTAGGTTCATGTTCAATGGAATCAACCGGAGGAGGGTGAGAATGCAGAGGTGGATTTTCATCTTCAATATCATCATCAAAATAAGAAGAAACTGAAATAGAAGCAATAGCAGAAAAAATATGGAATACAAAATGGAAAATTTACCAAAGATGACACAAATGTCAAATTAGGAATTCAATCCAATGGACCTTCATCAGATTTGACATCTCTCCTAATAATAATTGACGCTGAATGAAGTTGAAGAAGTCTATAACCTTTAACATCTTCAAAGTATCAACAAAAACACACTTCTTACTCTTAAATTGTAATTTGTTGGAGGGACCCTTTGGGCCCTTAATGTCATAAGTATTTTGTATTAATGTATATTTGAACTTAACGAATGAGCAGTTGAGAGCATGTGTAACCGCTCCAACGGTCTCACCTATTGTATAAATAGTGTATCCAAGAATGAATAAAATTAGTTGAGCGTTTGACTCTAATTGTGTTCTTCTTGATAAGATTGTTATGCATGTTTCCTTTATGTGCTTGAATGTTGTCTTGAACCTGCTCGTTCAACACTTTGGCATTGTTGCCGCCTTTATCCGATTTGGATAACAACAACAATAGATGAAGGTGGTCAAACCTGCTCGAGGAATAAATCATGAAACCTACAAGAAGAAATGCTTAAAGTTACTATTGTTGTGTGAAAGATTAAGATTAAGAAAGGTTGCTTGTTGATAGGTGTTGTTTTCATGCATAGTGAAGAAAAAGATTCCATCCATTGTGTGCTGCACTCGACCAAGGCACTGCTATTTCCTGACCTTTGTTTATGGATGAAGAAATATGTTTCATGTGGATGATGAAAACAAAGTTTCTCTTGGTTTGATGCATACTTGTCACATAAATAATGTGAATTGGAGCAATTAGAAACGTTGCAACATTTCCAAACTTGGATGCACTCAATTGAATACTATCACTGCATATAAAGAGAATGTGGAAGATCAACCATATATAATATAGAATAACAGTGAAATCACCCCAATCAATGCATCAACTGGTATGGGAACCAACTAGTACAAATATTTCGATTATAGAATCCATGTAGTAGTCAACTGATCATTGTCTTCATTAATACTCCGTCGACCAGCACTATAGTCGACCCATTCAACATTCCTTGGAATAGGTGACTAAAGCAATTGTATGATATTGAAGGAGACCGGTTGATACCCAAGTCAATGCAGTTTGTTGACCATGTGGTATCCCACCAACAAAAATATCATATTGCTCATTAGACAGTCCATCTACCAACCAAATAAGTGATATTGGAGACATATTGATTGATGAAGAGTTCGTTGACTGCTAGATTCATTTGCCAATACCATGTTTTTGAATATGGCACAATCAATAAAGTAGTCTAACCAAATAAGCATGCTGATGGAAAAATACACGAGCATATAGATTCCAACATCATTAATGCACTTGCATTTGGATGATGGTTCTAGTAGTTGGTTAAATAGTAGCTGGTAGCTGGTCTGACTAATAACCTGCCGACCAGACTCATCGTCCGCCTTTGAAGATGTTATTTCATTGGTTCAACAATTATCATAATTCGGTTGGTAGTTGTTAGTCCTAGAACTGCCAATTTTTCCCTTTGTTTATAATTTACTTTGAACTTTTTCCATTCAGTTTATTTTATTTTATTTCTTATGTTTTTTATTTCATTTTAAATTTATTTTTGCATCTTGGATACATATAGGCTTAGACTTAGCTCCCAGTTTGATAAATGAGTGAGTGTGTTTATAATCAAATCAAATGAGAGTTAGATTTTGAAATGATTGATTAGACATGCTGTATATGCAATATGGTAATGCATTCATTATGCTCCATCTATATGCGCGCTGCCAGATTGCCAGGTTAATGCTTTGTGCAGGTTACAAAGCTCTATCAAGCAATGATGGTTTACTCAGTTTTCGGGTTTTGGAGTAAACCTGTAACTGATACGATTCAGATTGAAGAGCGGTCTCTCTTTGTATTTGGTTGTCCACTTGCAAATTGTGGGATCAATCCACTCAGTTGGCGTACAATAAAGGTTCAGAAAGATAATCCTTATGCAGAATAATCTCAATTAGGTGTTGTTAATGGAAGATCCATGTTAGAAGCTTCAAGTTCGAGTAATCCCATTTCAACTAGCATACCGTCACTAGACAGGGCTACTGGCGAAGAACAACAACAAAACTTTGATATGGATGAATGACGGGAAGATGACATGTGGAGGCCTAAAATAGATGAAGACTTTGGTGAATTTCTGCTTCCTGCGCATAGAAACCCTGATTGGGGTCAAGGGATTCCGAGAACCTACTTGCTTAAACGTTGGAGCAATACTCTGCAAATTGTTCAAAGATACGTGACCGGCGAGGGGAGATTTTCCACCATTTACCTCTATCATATGCGATTCTTGCAACATATATTAGATGTGGCGAATTTTACCATTGGGATATCTTGTTAACCAATTTATGAAGGTTTTTATGGACCACCGTGACTTAGAAATTATTATTATAAGTCATTTTTCACTCCTACTTGGCTGTGCAACACCTATATGGATGTCTGGTCACATCAGTGATCGCCCTCTAGCTCCATTTGTACGAATCTTGAGTTTAGGCATTAAATATACCATGGCATCATTGGTTGGGCATAAATATGGTGTTTTGAGATGAGGCAAGGGTGGAAAGAAAACAATAGAAGGAACAACAACTGGTATAACGTCTATGATGCTTGCATGCTTGTTCCTTCTTCCTTTGTTAGCATGAACAGGGGTTACTTCATCTCAGGATTGGCTATCATTAACTATTGCAGTTATTAGTTGGTATGCTGGAGTATTACACAACACAACTAGACAATGTATTCATTCCACTTATATTCTACAGTCTACTCTGTCTCTAAGTTCAACAAGAAATACATTAGATATTCTTATGAATTTGATTTTTGTAATATGTGTGAGAGCTTGGAGAATGAGGCAGATAAGTTCTATGAGCCTTTCTTTTTAAAAGTTGTGGAATCGTAAGGCCTTCTTACAATTTTTGTGTAGCATAAATCAACAGTACCAAAGTATCCACAGACAGAAACTTGTGAACTGCTCATTGTTGACAGATCCATTGATCAAATTGCTCCAATGATACATGAATGGACATATGATGCAATGTGCCACGATTTACTGAACATGGAAGGCAGCAAATTACAACACAGTCGGAAAAAACTGAAGAGAAGGAGGTTCTTTTAGAGGAGCATGACCTGGTCTGATATGAACTGTGTGACCTACATTTTTGAATTAGGAGTTATACAGAATACCTGTCATTTTAGAATTGTTTTCAAACTTGTTAGATTTGTCTTTTAAATTCTATTTTTGGTATGATACGATCCTAGAAAGTGGATCTATAGTAGCTTTCTAGGATTATCTACTCTTCTAAATTGTAAAGCATTTTGATCAACCGGGGAGACTCGAGAGGGTCGAATAGATACAAACTGTTCATGTTACAGTCTGATAAATACTATGGTTGTGTAAGGACATATTTTCTGAAATTAATGACTCTATTATCTATGGGAGATAGGTTTAGAACTATATATTGTTTTAATGTTATGTGGTTCTGTTTGAACATTTGTCTGCACTTTTTATTTATATGGATGTTTTATGTATGAATCCCTGTGTTGGAAAATGAATGTTATTGTAGAAAGATGTTTGAAATGTATTTTTGAACACTTGGATTTTATATATGATGCAGTGAATGTAAAACTGTTTGTTTCCTCTTTGTATCATTTATGATTTGAACCTATCTCCTATCCTTGTACACTTATTCTTTATTTTATATCTTGTCCTTATACATACATCATCTGATGTTTTCAGATCCTTTTACCAAACCATTCATGATCTATTATGATTTTATTTTTTGATCCCTCTAGTTATCCAAAATGAACAAGAAATTATCCTTTGAACTTAGAGGTGCCTAAACTCTGCTACCCTGCAGTCTAGCTAGCAAACTTTAGGACAAACAATAGTTATATTCAACTTGTTGTTAAAGTGCCATGAGGAAGTGTTTTTTGAATGTTACGAGTTGCGAATATTTGCACTTAGGTCAAGTCAAGTTTTCGTTGGTTTAGTGGTTTTAAAATAAGATGTTGTTTGATCAAATAAAACCATTTATGTTCACCTCTTCCATTCGGTCAATGCCAATGATAAAATATGGTCGATGTTTAGCTTCTATAACTTAGTCAGATCCATTATTTCTAAAAGTTTGGTCGATCATTATTGCATACTATTTTGGTCGATGGTATTTGGTCAAACCTTTATGTGGTCATTGTGGTCCATCACTTAAATTGGTCAAAACTTTATGTTCTTTATGTGTTCGAGGTTTTAACATGTTACAACTATGGAGTAATGTCAATTAGTCTTTAATTGAGTCACTAGTCCATTAGTGATCCTTTTTACACTTTTGAATTCTAGAGGAAATGAAAAGTGAGTATTTCTTAAGGAAGGAAATCTCCCCTATCTTTGTAAAACAAGTCGATCTCTAGCCGACCCTTGTCTGTCGAGTCAAATCAAGTTAATCAATCCAAAGCATGAGCAGGAAACCTAACAAACTTGCAGGAATTTTAATCATCACCGCAGAAGAAGACGTTGAAGAGAATTCAAGAAAAAGACATTATACAAACACATAAAAAATATCTTAATGATCAGATGATGTTGCAAAGAACACTTGGATGTGTACTCCTCCATCGAGTCGATTTAAGTCAGTCAATACAAAGCACGGGTAGGAATCCTAACAAAATTGTAGGTATTTTAATCATCACCACAAAAGAAGATGTTGAATAGCATTCAAGCAAAAGACATTATACAAACACACAAAAACAGAGCTTAATGATCAGATGTTGTCACAAGGAACACTAGGTTGTGTGCCCCTCTAGTGCGGAATCGTAGAGCAACTCTTGGGTTGTGATTTCAAAAGTTGAAGGCAGAGAAATGGTACATAAAGAAGAGCCAAAAGACCTCAGCTTTGAGTCAATGGAGATGAATGTTGACCAAATGATTAAAGGGTGAGGCTTCGACTGACTATTACTGGATTGAATATAGAGGTTAGAGAATCACAAGTCATGGATGCTCCTTCATATTTGTTCTCTTCGGGATGACAAAGAGTTTTGGGGTGGGGGCAATGTTGTAGGGACACTTTAGGCCCTTAATGCCATCAATATTTTGTATTAATGTATATTTGAAGTAAACGAATGAGCAATTAAGAGCAGGTGTAACCACACCAATTGTCTCACCCAATATCCAAGAATGAATAAAATCAGTTGAATGTTTGACTCTAACTATGTTCTTCTTGATAATATTGTTGTGTGTGTTTCCATTCTATGCTTGAATGTTGTGTTGAACTTGTCTGTTCAACATAATCCTTTCCTTTTCTCATTAGGAATATAAACCCATGCTTCACGGAGCAGTATATCGAACGACCAAAACGCCCCATAGTCGTCGGAATCCGGCATATCATAAATTGTTGAAACTGTAATTTTTGTTGTTTAGATCGTAATTTAAATAATTTGGGTGGGTCCAGAATCTACCATTTAGTTTAGATAGGAAATGGTTGATTGCTCAAATCGCAAAATTCCAAAAATTGTAATATTTCAGTCAAATTTTGATAAGGTTCAATGAAAAATTGACCAAAAAGTGGGGCGTTTTAGTTAGACCTTATCGCGTATCACTACCAAACATACCAAAGTGGATTACATTTGGTTTAATATTACTTCATTCTTATTTTGATTTTATGTTTTTTAGAACCTTTGTGGGAGTGTGATAAACTATGTAATTTGCACATTTAATGACTTACACCAAAAAATGAAGACTTAATCTCTTACATTATATCATACAATTTGTCATTTCTTTCAATGCGCAATTATTTATCTCAACAACACCATTTTGTTGTGGTGTGTATGGAATAACATGTTACATTTGAATACCTTATGCAAAGTAATTAGTTGTAAATTTATTGTTAACATGTTTGCCCCCATTATCTGTTCTTGATTTCTGACTTTGATATCTAGATTAATTTTCTACAAGGACCTTGTATAGCAACAACATGTCATAAACTTATTTCTTGAGCTTTAAGAAATAAACCCAAGTGCATCTAGAAAAGTAATCAATGAAAGTTAAGAACTACTTGAACCCATAGAAAGAAGCAAAAGGAAGCAAACCACACAAATCATTATGAACAAGTTGCAAGGAGGTTGAGGTGAGCCAAGATGCACATTTTTCAAAGTTGTATTGATAATAGTTTTCCGAGAACACAACCAAAACAAACACCATCTATGCAAGAAATGATAGGAATACCAATCACAATACTTTTCTTACATTGTTGTTACAATGAGCAACAGTTTTGATGAACAAAATGATCATGTCAAAGTTTGCTAATGTCATATCTATGACCAATAAAAGCAAATGGAAGAGCTGATGACCCAAGGTTGTCAAATCTATAGAAGAACCTGGCAATATCATCAACAATTCCAATAGCTAAGCCAAGCTTGGGATCCTTTAAACCCTTGATTACAAGTTGGTGAAAATTCCATTGTTTTGCCTTCATATGAATGTGTCATTTGATATACTAATAGAAGGTTGCATTGAAGACTTGGAACACACAACACATCATTAAGATGGCCATTGTCCAATTTAATTGTTCTAGACACCATAACACTAAGAGACATATAATCACCAACAAATGTTTTTTTGACATTACATTCTTAAGAGCATTAAAGATGGCTTTAACCTTAACCATTTGCATAATCAATAAGCCACTAACTAGAAGAAGTAGGCATTGCATCAAAAGAAAAACTAGAAGTAGAAAGTGCATGCAAGTGAGAAGAAGAGTTAGAAGAAGGAGGATCAAGATTGATGCTATTATTCTTCGTTGTTGCTTCTAATGCTTCCAAATGCTTGAAATATTTAGACTCGATATAACCATCTTGTCCACAAAAATTACAATGTCTCTTAGTATTTTTGCCTTTTGATTTGGTTTATTTATTGTTGTTGGGAGTTAGAGCTAGCCAAGAGGGTTTGGGAGCCTTCTTTTGTTTATTGTTGCAAAGATGTTGCTTCTTCGGATGCTCGAGGCCTTAATTTTGTTGTGCCATTAAGGATTTGTTAGATGTCCTTGCAATGTTGATTAAGCTATAAGATGTAAGAGTTGATATTGCTCTCTAATGAGGGAATCACCAAATGCTTCAAAATAGGGTATTTTGTAAGTATACTATTAGCTAATAAGTGCTTCTTTAGTGGAATGAAGAGTAGATACAAAAATTGAATAAGCATTCCCATGCCTAGCAAGAATAACATATATAAGTTGGTCATCTTCCTTCCTTATCCTGCATTTTGCAAGTAAAAGTCTAAGTGTTATTTAGATATAAAATCTTCAATGCAAGAGAAATCACTAGGACTTAAAGAAATGAATTGGTTTTTGTGTTGGTGGACTCAAATCTCACTGTATATACCAAACATAGTTTCCAATTTTTGACAAGTTACAAATGGGATCTCAAATCCTTGAAGGTGGAACTTTAGGTCACCGAAGATTGTTATTCTGATTAATACACGTGATTTATCGTTTTTACAATCCCACTTGGTTCTCTTTAATGGTTGAAGAAGATTAATTTCTATTTTCAAGGTAACCTTGTAAAATCACCTAGCAAATCGTCCATAAAATGTTTCCATGGGAAGTAGCTTGAACTGGTAAATAGAAGTTCACTTGGAGTAGTCACATTACAATATGTAGCTAATGTGGTTAAAAAAAAAACTAAATTCAAATGGAAATAACTCGAAAGAATAAGCAATTAAAAAAACATCACTAAAAATGAACTTTTAATGATAAATTTATTCTCTCTTGGAAAATACATAGAAAACAACCAAGCTGCCACATTATAGGTAGAGGTTGACCCATGTGGTGATGGGTGCATGATGAGGTTTTAAAGGTGCAAACAATAAAAATGAATTTCTCCTCCTCCTTTATTGTTGTCCCACTTTTACAGATAAGTTACTTTTAAAAGTAAATCTTTTTCCTAAAATGAGTAGAAATCACTTTAATAATAAAGTTATTTTATAAGTTAATGTTGCATGCAAAAGTATTAAAAAATGGACTTATAAATTAAGTTAGATGCATTTTTATAATAAAATACTTTATAATTCAAGTTGCAAGGTTTTACTCGGATGTGGGTGCCCACTTGCCCAACCGACAGCGCAGGGTTCCTCGGGCCGAGGGACGACAACATGACACCCTGCATGTCGAGCCCTCTATCCCCCCCCCCCCGATGCAATAGTTAAGGAGCATTGATAGCGCGGAGGATAGTGTCCTGACTAGCAAAGCCGGAAGGGATCGACAATTAATGGTTTTGTCTTGCGATGATCAAGCAGTCCCGTCTAGTGATGGAAGAGCCACCCCGCAGTCACGTTTGGTGTTGGAAGAGCCACCCCTACATTAACTTCCCTCTTATGGCCTCTGAATTGGTTCGTGTGGCAGGTAGGTTTAAGGAACATAAACAAGAGGCCCTATGGCTCATTCTCTTGCTCCTGGTTTTTGTTAGCAACGATTTCTCCCACCTTTGTTTTGGTTTGCCTACTTGGTTTTCTTCACAACCGAGCTTCTTGGCTCACCACCTGCACCTGCAACAACACTAAAGACTTCAGGCTCTAGTTAGTAGGGTCAGTACCCATCCTCCTCCCGTTCTGTTCACCTGGGCTTAATACAGGGACCTGCAGCATTATAATACACTCACCATGTCTCGACAACGTGGAACCCCTCGCCGAGGTAGCAGTGGATGCAGTCGTGGTTAGTGCGACATGGGCATGATGATGGAAAAAGGTTACGAGACCGGTGTCTCCATTCCTATGAGAGTCTTGATTGATGAATGAGAAGCTTGCCTGGTTACCAAGCACTTGGCTAAAGGCAGAGGGGGCACCAAATAAATCACTACTGGCTTATAAAAAACATGATGGGAACCTTAATGGAGGAAATGGTAAGTAACTGGAACTATACTCGCAGCTATGTGCTCTCTGCTAAGAGCAAGTTGATTGAATTTGTTGCCCAATTCAACAGGTTGGACGTAACTTCCGCTTGGAAACGCTTAGCCATTGGGCTTTGTACAGTAGGCAATGCTGAAGGGGGAAGCGGTAGTGCTACCGGGGGACTATCCCTGGATAGGAGCTCGGTTCCTGCAAAGACTACAACAATGAACGTTCCCTTCCTAATGCCAACCACTATCGTGCCATTGATCAACAAGTGCTTCCGCGAAAATGAGGTACTTGTCCGAAAATCTTCTCCACTTCCTTCCAAGTTGTCGAACATTACTGCAGATGAATATTTCCAGGGGGGTTTCCCCATCCTAGAGGAAGTTCCTCCCTAGTTTGTCGTTGATGAAGACCCAGAAGGCGGCTTTGCCCATTACTGATTCCACCAGCTATTTTAAGTTTTTCTGTTTTAATTTGCTTTCCAAGCTCCTGTTTTATGAGTATATGAAAAATACCAGTATAGATTTTGCGTTTATAGTTTGCCCCCCGTTGGCTAATATGTGCTTATTTAGTGGAATGAAAAGTGGATACAAAAATTGAATAGGCATTCCCATGCCTAGCAACAATAACATATATAAGTTGGTCATCTTCCTTCCTTATCCTGCATTTTGCAAGTAAAAGTCTAAGTGTTTTAAACTTAGGTAGAAAATATTCAATGTAAGAGAAATCACTAGGATTTAAAGAAATGAATTGGTTTTTGAGTTGGTGGACTCAAACCTCAATGTAGTCACATAAAAGTTCACTTGGAGTAGTCACATTACAATATGTAGCTAATTTGGTTAAAAAAAAACTAAATTCAAATGGAAATATCTCGAAAGAATAAGCAATTAAAAAAAACATCACTAAAAATGGACTCTTAATGATAAATTTATTCTCTCTTGGAAAATACATATAAAACAACCAAGCTGCCACATTATAGGTAGAGGTTGACCCATGTGGTGATGGGTGCATGATGAGGTTTTAAAGGTGCAAACAATAAAAATGAATTTCTCCTCCGCCTTTATTGTTGTCCCACTTTTACAGATAAGTTACTTTTAAAAGTAAATCTTTTTTCTAAAATGAGTAGAAATCACTTTAATAATAAAATTATTTTATAAGTTAATGTTGCATGCAAAAGTATTAAAAAATGGACTTTAAATGATCCACTTTTATAAATTAAGTGAGATGCATTTTTATAATAAAATACTTTATAATTCAAGTTGCAGGGTTTTACCCGGATGTGGGTGCCCACTTGCCCAACCGACAGCGCAAGGTTCCTCAGGCCGAGGGACAACAACGTGGCACCCTACATGTCGAGCCCTCTATTCCCCCCCATGCAATAGTTAAAGAGAATTCATAGTGCGGAGGATAGTGTCCCGATTGGCAAAGGCGGAAGGGATCGATAGTTAATGGTTTTGTCTTGCGATGATCAAGCAGTCCCGTTTGGTGATGGAAGAGCCACCCCACAGTCACGTCTGGTGTTGGAAGAGCCACCCCTACATTAGCTTCCCTCCTATGGCCTCTGAACTGGTTCATGTGGTAGGTAGGTTTAAGGAACAGAAACAAGAGGTCCTTTGGCTCATTCTCTTGCTCCTGGTTTTGTTAGTAGCGATTTCTACCAGCTTTGTTCTAGTTTGCCTACTTGGTTTTCTTCGCAACTGAGCTTCTTGGCTCACCACCTACACCTACAACAACACTAAAGACTTTAGGCTTTGGTTAGTACGGCCGCTACCCAGCCTCCTCCTATTCTGTTCACCTGGGCTTCATACGGGTACCTGCAACATTATAATCGACTCACCATGTCTCGGCAACATGGAACCGCTCGCTGAGGTAACAGTGTACACAGTCGTGGTCAATGTGGCATGGGCATGATGATGGAAAAAGGTTACGAGACCGGTCTCTCCATGCTTGTGAGAGTCTTGATTGATGAATGAGAAGCTCGCCTGGTTACCGAGCACTTGGCCAAAGGTAGAGGGGGTGCCAAATAAATCACTATTGGCTTATCAAAAACATGACGGGAACCTTAACGGAGTAAATGGTAAGTAACAGGAACCATACTCGCAGCTCTGTGCTCTCTGCTAAGAGCAAGTTGATTGAACTTGATTCCCAACTCAACAGGTTGGACGCGACTTCCGCTTGGAAAAGCTTAGCCATTGGGCTTTGTACATTAGGTAATGCTGAAGGGGGAAGCGGTAGTGTTACCGGGGGAGGTCGCTGGATAGGAGCTCGGTTCTTGTGAAGACTACAACGATGAGCGTTCCCTTCCAGTGCCAACCACTATTGTGCCATTGATCAACAAGTGCATCCGCGAAAAATGAGGTACTTGTCCGAAAATCTTCTCCACTTCCTTCCAAGCTGTCGAACATTATTGCAGATGAAGATTCCCAGGGGGGTTTCCCCATCCTAGAGGAAGTTCCTCCCTAGTTTGTTGCTGATGAAGACCCAGAAGGCGGCTCTGCCTATTACTGGTTCCACCTGCTATTTTAAGTTTTTTTGTTTTAATTTGCTTTCCAAGCTCCTATTTTATTAGTATATGAAAAATACCAGTATAGATTTCGCGTTTATAGTTTGCCCCCCGTCGGTTGATGGGATTTTTTACCATATAAATGTAAGACAAGTCCATAGTGTTGACTGGTTGGGGTGGTGGCCCCTTTGTTTCAGATCACCCCAAAGACCTGTTAGTGATGTAATCTTTGATGTATTTTTTGCTTCAGTAGTTTAATATAGTATGCAGACTTTTAAAAAAAAGTTGCAGGGTTTTGTTTCAAAAAATCAACTTACAAAAAGAAAGAAACACTTAAATCAAGATCTCTATTTTAATAAAATAGTGACTTCCAGCCAAATGAGCTATTAGAAAAGATACAACAAATGTAACAAGAGCCATATGGTGGCAATGTCCCCGCCATTGCCATTGCCACGAGTTGTTGTGAGATGAGAAATTCTGTATTAACATGTTTCGTTGAGAAATTAATGATAATAGGTAAAAAAAAATATTTGCAATAATGCAATATAAATTTTCAATTTTCATAAAAGTTGTTGTATGACTGTAAAATAATACAATATAAGTTTTGGTTTTATTACTTCATGCTTATTTTGGTTTTATATTTTTTAAAACCTTTACAGGAGTGTGATAAACTATGTAATTTGCACAATTAATGACTTACCCCAAAAAATGAAGAGTTAATCTCTTACATTATATCATACAATTTGTCATTTCTTTCAATGTGCAATGATTTATCTCAACAACACCATTTTGTTGTGGTGTGTATGGAACAACATGTTGCATTTGAATACCTTATGCAATGTAATTAGTTGTAATTTTCTTGTTAACACATTTGCTAATGTCATATCTATGAGCAATAAAAGCAAATGGAAGAGATGGTGACCCCAGGTTGTCAAATCTATAGAACTTCAAAATATCATCAACAATTCCAATAGCTAAGCCATGCTTGGGATCCTTTAAATCCTTGATTACAAGTTGGTGAGGTAAAAATTCCATTGTTTTACCTTCATATAAATGAGTGATTTGATATACTAATAGAAAGTTGCATTGAAGACTTGGGAACACACAATACATCATTAAAATGGTCATTGTCCAATTTAATTATTCTAGACACCATAACACTAAGAGACATATAATCACCAACAATTTTTTTTTTTGACATTACATTCGTTAAGAGCATAAATAATGGCTTTAACCTTAACCATCTGCATAATCAATAAGCCACTCACTAGAAGAAGTAGGCATTGCATCGAAAGAAAAACTAGAAGTAAAAAGTGGATGCATGTGAGAAGAAGAGTTAGAAGAAGGAGGATAAAGATTGATGTTATTATTCTTCATTGTTGCTTCTAATGCTTACACATGCTTGAAATATTTAGACTCCATATAACCATCTCGTCCACAAAAATTACAACGTCTCTTAGTATTTTTGCCTTTTGATTTGGTTTCTTTATTATTTTTGGGAGTTAGAGCTATCCAAGAGGGTTTGGGAGCCTTGTTTGGTTTATTGTTGCAAGGATGTTGCTTCTTCGGATGCTCGAGGCCTTAATTTTGTTATGCCATTAAGGATTTTTTAGATGTCCTTGCAATGTTGATTAAGCTATAAGATGTAAGAGTTGATCTTGCTCTCTAATGAGGGAATCACAAAATGCTTCAAAATAGGGTATTTTGTAAGTATCCCATTGGCTAATATGTGCTTCTTTAGTGGAATGAAAAGTGGATACAAAAATTGAATAGGCATTCTCGTGCCTAACAAGAATAACATATATAAGTTGGTCATCTTCCTTCCTGATCCTACATTTTGCAAGTAAAAGTCTAAGTGTTTTAAACTTAGGTAGAAAATATTCAATGCAAGAGAAATCACTAGGATTTAAAGAAATGAATTGGTGGACACAAATCTCATTGTATATACCAACATTGTTTCCAGTATTTGACAAGTTACACATGGGATCTCAAATCCTTGAAGGTGGAACTTTAGATCACTGGAGATTGGTATTCTGATTAATACAAGTGATTTATAATTTTTACAATCCCACTTGGTTCTCTTTAATGGTTGAAGAAGAGCAATTTCTATTTTCAAGGTAACCTTGTAAAATCACCTAGCAAATCGTCCATAAAATGCTTCCATGGGAAGTAGTTTGAACTGGTAAATAGAAGTTCACTTGGAGTAGTCACATTACAACATGTAGCTAATGTGGTTTAAAAAAAAAACTAAATTCAAATGGAAATAACTTGAAAGAATAAGCAATTAAAAACACATCACTAAAAATGGACTCTTAATGATAAATTTATTCTCTCTTGGAAAATACATAGAAAACAACCAAGCTGCCACATTATAGGCAGAGGTTGATCTATGTGGTGATGGGTGCATGATGAGGTTTTAAAGGTGCAAACAATAAAAATGAATTTCTCCTCCTCCTTTATTGTTGTCCCACTTTTACAGATAAGTTACTTTTAAAAGTAAATCTTTTTCCTAAAATGAGTAGAAATTACTTTAATAATAAAGTTATTTTATAAGTTAATGTTGCATGCAAAAGTATTAAAAAAATGAACTTCAAATGATCCACTTTTATAAATTAAGTGAGATGCATTTTTATAATAAAATATGTTATAATTCAAGTTGCAGAGTTTTACCCGGATGTGGGTGCCCACTTGCCTAACCGACAGCGTAGGGTTCCTCAGGTCAAGGGACGACAATGTGGCACCTTGCATGTCGAGCCCTCTATCCCCCCCCCCATGCAATAGTTAAGGAGCATTCATAGCACGGAGGATAGTGTCCCTACTGGCAAAGGAGGAAGGAATCGATAACTAATGGTTTCATCCTGCGATGATCAAGCAGTCTCGTCTGGTGATGGAAAAGCCACCCCACAGTCACGTCTGGTGTTGGAAGAGCCACCCCTACATTAACTTCCCTCCTATGGCCTCTGAACTGGTTCATGTGGCATGTAGGTTTAAGGAACAGAAACAAGAGGCCCTTTGGCTCATTTTCTTGCTCCCGGTTTTTGTTAGCAGCAATTTCTCCCAGCTTTGTTCTGGTTTGCCTACTTGGTTTTCTTCGTAGCCGAGCCTCCTGGATCACCACCTGCACTTGCAACAACATTAAAGACTTCAGGCTCTGGTTAGTAGGGCCGGTACCCAGCCTCCTCCTGTTCTGTTCACCTGGGCTTCATACAGGCACCTACAACATTATAATCAACTCACCATGTCTCGACAACGTGGAACCCCTCGCAGAGGTAGCAGCGGACGCAGTCGTGGTCAGCGCGTCATGAGCATGATGATGGAAAAAGGTTACAAGATTGGTGTCTCCATGGCTATGAGAGTCTTGATTGATGAATGAGAAGCTCGCCTGGTTACCGAGCACTTGGCCAAAGGCAGAGGGGGCACCAAATAAATTACTACTGGCTTATCAAAATCATGATGGGAACCTTAATGGAGGAAATGGTAAGTAACTGGAACTATACTCACAGCTTTGTGCTCTCTGCTAAGAGCAAGTTGATTGAACTTGATGCCCAACTCGACAGGTTGGACGCGACTTCCACTTGGAAATGCTTAGCCATTGGGCTTTGTACAGTAGGCAATGCTGAAGGGGGAAGCGGTAGTGTTACTGGGGGACTGTCGCTGGATAAGAGCTCGGTTCCTACAAAGATTACAACAATGAACGCTCCCTTCCCAGTGCCAACCACTATCACACCATTGATCAACAAGTGCGTCCGCGAAAATGAGGTACTTGTTCGAAAATCTTCTCCACTTCCTTCCAAACTGTCGAACATTACTGCAGATGAAGATTTCTAGGGGGTTTCCCCATCCTAGAGGAAGTTCCTCCCTAGTTTGTCGCTGATGAAGACCCAGAAGGAGGCTCTGCCTATTATTGGTTCCACCTGCTATTTTAAGTTTTTCTGTTTTTAATTTGCTTTCCAAGCTCCTGTTTTATGAGTATATGAAAAATACCAGTATAGATTTCGCGTTTATAGTTTGCCCCCCGTCGATTGATGGGATTTTTTACGGTATAAATGTAAGACAAGTCCATAGTGTTGACTGGTTGGGGTGGTGGCTCCTTTGTTTCAGACCACCCTAAAGACCTGTCAGTGATGTAATTTTTGATGTATTTTTTGTTTCGGTAGTTTAATACAACATGCAGACTTACAAAATATAAGGTTGCAGGGTTTTGTTTCAAAAAATCAACTTACAAAAAGAAAGAAACACTTAAATCAAGATCTCTATTTTAATAAAATAGTGACTTCCAACCAAATAAGCTATTACAAAAGATACAACAAATGTAACAAGAGCGATATGGTGGCAATGTCCCCACCATTGCCATTGACATTGCTATGAGTTGTTGTGAGATGAGAAATTCTGTATTAACATGTTTCGCTAAGAAATTAATGATAATAGGTAAAAAAAATGTATTTGCAATAATGCAATATAAAATTTCAATTTTCATAAAAGTTGTTGTATAAGTGTAAAATAATACAATATAAGTCTTGGTTTTATTACTTCATGCTTATTTTGGTTTTATATTTTTTAAAACATTTATGGGAGTGTGATAAACTATGTAATTTGCACAATTAATGACTTACACCAAAAAATAAAGAGTTAATCTCTTACATTATATCATACAATTTGTCATTTCTTTCAATGTGCAATTATTTAGCTCAACAACACCATTTTGTTGTGGTGTGTATGGAACAACATGTTGCATTTGAAAACCTTATGCAATGTAATTAGTTGTAATTTTCTTGTTAACACATTTGCCCCCATTATTTGTTCTTGATTTATGAATATATCTAGATTGATTTTCTACAAGGACCTTGTATAACAACAACATGTCAAAAACTTATCTCTTGAGTTTTACGAAATAAACCCAAGTGCATCTAGAAAAGTAATCAATGAAAGTTAAGAAGTACTTGAACCCAGAGAAAGAAGCAAATGGAAGCAAACCACACAAATCACTATGAACAAGTTGCAAGGAGGTTGAGGTGTGCCAAGATGCACATTTTTCAAAGTTGTCTTGATAATAGTTTTCCAAGAACACAACCAAAACAAACACCATCTATGCAAGAAATGATAGGAATACCAATCACAATACTTTTCTTACATTGTTGTTGCAATGAGCAATAGTTTTGATGAACAAAATGATCATGCCAAAGTTTGCTAATGTCATATCTACGAGCAATAAAAGCAAATGGAAGAGATGGTGACCCAAGGTTGTCAAATCTATAGAAGAACCTAGCAATATCATCAACAATTCCAATAGCTAAGCCATGCTTGGGATCCTTTAAATCCTTGATTACAAGTTGGTGAGGTGAAAATTCCATTGTTTTACCTTCATTAAAATGAGTGATTTGATATACTAATAGAAGGTTGCATTGAAGACTTGGAACACACAATACATCATTAAAATGGCCATTGTCCAATTTAATTGTTCTAGACACCATAACATTAAGAGACATATAATCACCAACAAATGTTTTTTTGACATTATATTCATTAAGAGCATAAAAGATGGCTTTAACCTTAACCATCTACATAATCAATAAGCCACTCACTAGAAGAAGTAGGCATTGCATCGAAAGAAAAACTAGAAGTAGAAAGTGCATGCATGTGAGAAGAAGAATTAGAAGAAGGAGGATAAAGATTGATGTTATTATTCTTCGTTATTGCTTCTAATGCTTCCACATGCTTGAAATATTTAGACTCCATATAACCATCTCGTCCGCAAAAATTACAATGTCTCTTAGTATTTTTGCCTTTTGATTTGGTTTCTTTATTGTTGTTGGGAGTTAGAGCTAGCCAAGAGGGTTTGGGAGCCTTCTTTTGTTTATTGTTGCAAGGATGTTGCTTCTTTGGATGCTCGAGGCCTTAATTTTGTTATGCCATTAAGGATTTGTTAGATGTACTTGCATTGTTGATTAAGCTATAAGATGTAAGAGTTGATCTTGCTCTCTAATGAGGGAATCAAAAAATACTTCAAAATAGGGTATTTTGTAAGTATCCCATTGGCTAATATGTGCTTCTTTAGTGGAATGAAAAGTGGATACAAAAATTGAATAGGCATTCCCATGCCTAGCAAGAATAACATATAATTTGGTCCTCTTCCTTTCTTATTCTGCATTTTGCAAGTAAAAGTCTAAGAGTTTTAAACTTAGGTAGAAAATATTCAATGCAAGAGAAATCACTAGGATTTAAAGAAATGAATTGGTTTTTGAGTTGGTGGACTCAAATCTCATTGTATATACCAAACATAGTTTCCAATATTTGACAAGTTACACGTGGGATCTCAAATCCTTGAAGGTGGAACTTTAGATCATTGGAGATTGGTATTCTGATTAATACACATGATTTATCATTTTTACAATCCCACTTGGCTCTCTTTACTCGTTGAAGAAGAGCAATTTCTATTTTCAAGGTAACCTTGTAAAATCACCTAGCAAATCGTCCATAAAATGTTTCCATGGGAAGTAGTTTGAACTGGTAAATAGAAGTTCACTTGGAGTAGTCACATTACAAAATGTACGTAACGTGGTTTCAAAAACAAAAACTAAATTCAAATGGAAATAACTCGAAAGAATAAGCAATTAAAAAAACAACACTAAAAATGGACTCTTAATGATAAATTTATTCTCTCTTGGAAAATACATAGAAAACAACCAAGCTACCACATTATAGGTGGAGGTTGACCCATGTGGTGATGGGTGTGTGATGAGGTTTTAGAGGTGCAAACCATAAAAATGAATTTCTCCTCCCCCTTTATTGTTGTCCCACTTTTACAAATAAGTTACTTTTTAAAAGTAAATCTTTTTTCTAAAATGAGTAGAAATCACTTTAATAATAAAGTTATTTTATAAGTTAATGTTGCATGAAAAAGTATTAAAACAATGGACTTTAAATGATCCACTTTTATAAATTAAGTGAGATGCATTTTTATAATAAAATACTTTATAATTCAAGTTGCAGGGTTTTACCCGGGTGTGGGTGCCCACTTGCCCAGCCGACTGTGTACGGCACCTCGAGCAATTTATCCCAGCGTTGTTTTGGTTTGCCTACTTGGTTTTCTTCACGGCCGAGCTTCCTGGATCACCACCTGCACTTGCAACAACACTAAAGACTTCAGGCTCTAGTTAGTAGGGCCGGTACCCAGCCTCCTCTTGTTCTGTTCACTTGGGCTTTAGATGGGCACCTGCAGCATTATAATCAACTCACCATGTCTCGACAATGTGGAACCCCTCGCTGAGGTAGCCGTGGACAAAGTCGTGCTCAATGCAGCATGGGCATGATGATGAATGAAGGTTACGAGACCAATGTCTCCCTGCCTGTGAGAGTCTTGACTAATGAATGGGAAGCTCGCCTGGTTACCGAGCACTTGGCCAGAGGCAGAGGGGGGGGTGCGGCAAATAAATCACTACTAGCTTATAAAAAACATGATAGGAACCTTAATGGAGGAAATGGTAAGTAATTGGAACTATAATCGCAACTCTGTGCTCTTCGCCAAGAGCAAGTTGATTGAACTAGACGCCCAACTAAACAGGTTGGACACGACTTCCACTTGGAAACACTTAGCCATTGGGCTTTGTATAGTAGGAAACGCTGAAGGGGGAAGCGATAGTGCTACCAAGGAGCTGTCACTGGATAGAAGCTCGGTTCCTGCGACGAAAACAACGATGCACGTTCCCTTCCCATTGCCAACCACTATCACACCATTGATCAATAAGCCTGTTCGCGAAAATGAGGTGCCTCTCCGAAAATCTTCTCCACTTCCTGCCAAGTTGTCGGACACTACTGCAGATGAATATTTCTAGGAGGTTTCCCCATCCTAGAGGAAGTTCCTCCCTAGTTTGTTGCTGATTTACTGGTTCCACCTACTATTTTAAGTTTTTTTGTTTTAATTTGCTTTCCAAGCTCCTGTTTGAGGAGTCTATGAACAACACCAGTATAGATTTTGCATTTATAGTTTGCCCCCCATCGGTTGATGGGATTTTTTGTCATATAAATGTAAGACAAGTCCATAATGTTGACTGGTTGGGGTGGTGGCTCCATTGTTTCAAACCACCCCAAAGACCTGTAAGTGATGTAATTTTTGTTTCAGTAGTTTCATACAATATGCAGCCTTACAACAAGAAAAAAAAGTTACAGGGTTTTGTTTCAAAAAATCAACTTACAAAAAGAAAGAAACACTTAAATCAAGATCTTTATTTTAATAAAATAACGACTTCTAACCAAATGAGCTATTACAAAAGATACAACAAATGTAACAAGAGCCATATGGTGGCAATGTCCCTGACATTGCCATTTCCAAGAGTTGTTGTGAGATGAGAAATTCTGTATTAACATGTTTAGCTGAGAGATTGATAATAATAGGTAAAAAAAAATGTATTTGCAATAATGCAATATAAATTTTCAGTTTTCATAATAGTTGTTGTACTAGTGTAAAATAATGCAATATAAGTTTTTAGTTTTCATAAAAGCTTTGTACCAGTGTAAAACCAGATGACAAAACCAGAAAATTCGATATACCAAAATAGTTGAAAACATGTGTATAAGGATGATAGTTTCACAGACTACAAATGGCTATTGGCTTACCTTTGGTCTTGAAACTCAATCAGTCTCAAACACCGCAAAAGCAAGGTGAACACAAGTACTAGGCCAGTAAAGCAAGGTGAGCACAAGTACTAGGCCAGTAAAACTCTCTATACAGAAATTCGGAAAAATATTTATTTTGAATTGCTAGTTTTTTTACAAATTAATAATACAAAAATGATCCAAATAGCATAATTTAACGTCTAAGGCCTAAGCTTCCTGAAATTTTCAAGGCTGTGGAAAAAGAGGCCTAATCTTCCTGAAATTTTCAAGGATGTGGAAAAAGAACCCTAATCTTCCTGTCCCCAAACTTAATTGAGGATAAACAACATTATTCCTGGAACTTGGAAGTGACAACAGTAGATTGAAAAGGAAATATGCAGTGATCTCTTGGCAAAAGCCACCCATAAACCATTAGATGTAATCGCCTGGAGTTTAATATTTGATTTGTCAGGCATTTGAATGCAACTTCTAGGTGCTGACCAGACCTGGGTTTTAGAAAGGTCAGTGTTGGTGCCAATAGTGAATGCATTGTCTAAATGCATTGTTACAGAGTAGCATGCCTGCGCACACGTTGATTTGATGGATTATTTCAATCCTACTCGAGCTGTAGACCGCATCTTGCTTCTCTAAGTGCTTCTTCTAAAATAAAGAGACCAAAATTACATACAAACATCAAAGTATAGATAATTCGTATGCATAACATGGTAATTGGTAATGAAAAACAAACATGAATAAGGTAACTGATGCATACAATGTTCTGCATATTTTTAGATATGTCAAGTGTGAAACATGCAGTGGATCCTCCAGCGTCCCGTGAGATGTCGAAGGAAGAGGGCTAATGTTCCACCATTTGATCCATTCTATGAAACAGATTCTCCACACCCTCCCCTGTTTTTGAAGGTAAGAATTCAAAAGAGAACACAACCTTGCCTTCCTTCTCTGCAATTTGAATCTTTTCAATGACCTTCATTGTTCCGTTTCAGTGTTGAGCTAGTCCTCACTACAAAACAATAAAACCCAATGCAGGAATCAGACAAGAACAACTCAAGAAATGACAAATCATAATCCCTAGATCTATGCAGAGGTCATCAGATCTGGCTGATCCAGAATGGAGTAAGGGTATATAATCTAATCTAAATTAAAGAGTAAACAACCATACTGTCCTTGGCAACAGGAAGGGTAGGCCAGTGAAGATAACTGTTGGTCTGCTAACAACACTAAACAATAATAAAAGCAGCGCTAGAGATGCATGTTCTGAACCTAATATAAACATCCCTGTTACTCGAACCCACGACATAATAATGCGAACTGTGTATATATGCGTTCAGTATAAAACCTCGAATTTCAACACAAAGGATCTAGGATGTCTGATGCGAACTGAGGTTTTAAATCCATAAAATCTCAAAACCCGGATGTCTGTAGCGTCCAAGAAGCACTGATCTATGTTCAAATATTGAAATTTTTAAGATTCGAAGCTTACCGGCACTATAAAGAATGCAACGAAAAACCCCTGTGCTGCGCATTTCGAACTCACAGCCTCCATTCACATCCACCCACATGCTGTAGTTATAGAGCCGAATCATAGACCGGGAAGCATTAAAATGGAAATCCGGTCACCGCAAATTTAAGTACATTAACAAATATATTTGTATAGAAGGTGGTCGTATTTTCGTCATCGGCTATTGGACACATTTCCAAAATGGTAGTGGATAATGACAAAATAAAGATATTGTGGCACCTCTCTTTGGAAATGTCGAGTGCGTTTAGTGACAGTGTGGATACATTGAATGCATGGAACTTGGAAAGGAATTGTGTTAAAGTGTAGACCAGCTACTTGAGCAACAACGCCAATGTTGTTTTTTTTAATCATCATAGCTAGAAGGCCTCATTAAGGGCAACAATGGAAGGTAATAACTGCTAAGATCCCTTTGAAAACCAAATGGGAACCTTATGTTGCGATTGCTAACATCTCCTTGAAAATCAATGAGAATTTGTTGTTAGTGGTGTGATTATCTGTTATCCAAGATTGGTTATGGAATTGAGGCGGTAAGATAAGGAATACCCATATCAAAAGCATTATATAAGGACATGACTAGATTCACAATAATCGAACACATGCCTACCGTCAGTGAAACATATGTCCATGCATCTATGTGGTAAAAACAACCCTATATCACAAATACCTAGAAGGACAACATAAAAATGGCAGCTCGGCCTTAAGCTTGTTACGTTTGAAATCGAAAACCACCATTGTCAATAATAAGAAGGCAATATAATAATGCAGGTCCAACAACATAACCTTCCATCCATAGGAGCAGTTTCATGGCAGCTTGGCTTTAAGACTGTTATTTGTTATCGAAAACCACCATTGTCAATAATGAGAAGGCAATATAATAACTCGGGTCCAACAACATAACCCTCCATCCACATGAGCAGTTTTCGTTTGATGTGTAGAAGTTTCCAAGACACTGAAAAAACAAGGCTGCAAGACAAATTAAATGTTGTTCGACCAATAAGTCTTGTCCAGGAATTTAACGAGGAGCCTCAATTGTGCCCACCTTTACTGAACTTGATTTAAACCAGCTCTTGAACTACAATTAAAGTAGCTCCAGGCATGAGGTCATCCCGTTGCCAAGGCCCAGGACGCACAAATCTAAACTAAAGTCATGTCATAAGGAACCAATAAAAAATAAGAAAATTGTTGAGACTATATCAAAACCTTTGTATATCTGGAAAAAAAAGAAGGGAACTACCTCTTCTTCTTTTGATCCATGTTCACATCCTTCTCAAATTATGTGCTTACCCTAAAACTCTTATTGTTGTGTGCAAAAAACTTCAAATACCATTGCACATATAAACAAGCAAATTTTCCCCAAAAAATTCTATAACTTGATATGCTCAGAGTAATATCTTAGTTAGCCTATATGAAAAAATGCAAGTTTTTCAATCAATTTCTTATTTGCAAATACTGCATAAGGCACAAGGCAAAGAGCATACCCATAAAGAAAAGATTTTCTAGACTGGTTTTACTTTGTGAAGATATAGCAATGCATAAGACAAAGAATACATGTAGATTGGAAAGGAAGCAAATCCAAAATATAAATAGAAAAAACAAAATGATAAATTTAACACATTAATTTAAAAAAATGAAGTTATATACCTTTAGATACGAAAATGATCATATCTAGGGAAAACATAAAATTTTTTAGCAGAAATGAAAAGGATTTCCAATTGGAAAGGACGTTGCACATACTTAAGCGATTCACTCAACCTAGAAATGCTAAAAAACAACATAATCCACAATTTCCTCTATGGGCACTGTTTGTGTCAGAAACTGTTTCTAAGGCTAGGGAAACATGCCAACACAATCTCAAGAGTAAATTCAATTCAAACTAGGGTTTAGGGTTTTTGTTTTAAGTGTTTTGGTCATAAACATCAAGAGCATATAGGGAATACATTCATCAGATAAGCAACAACTAAATCAAACACAATCACTGATAAAGATGTATATATATCACACGAAATTA
>LPNX010427037.1:9724-76096 GCA_001517045.1 Pseudotsuga menziesii | reverse complement strand
GAGAAGTAATCAAACCTATGATTGAAGGTGAAACTAAAACAAACCAAAATTGAAGAAAACAAACCAAAATGGAGAGAAAAAATTACTGACATAACAGGCACAACGATGCAGGTTTGAGATCTTTATCAACAAGGAGAGAGAGATTTCATGGGAGTTTTGATACCATGCTTGATAGACAGGGTATATGCATATTGGTTAAACACCTCAAGGCAATTATTCATACATGTAGATCAAATATTAGTATAGCCATGTATACATCGTTAAAGCCCTCGAAGAGAAAAACAATTTATGACCCCAACTAATGTGACCACTTAAGGCAAGATATTAATGCATTAAGAAAACAATTTACATATAAATATCTCACGATCAATCATCAACAAATGACCCTACACGCTCTTTAAATAAAGATCATGGACCAATTAGGTGTTAAGCCATGAATCAAGTGTTGTTAGTATCAAGGAGAATATCAACTTTTAGATCACTTTATGTCTAGAACATAAATGTGATTGTTGAATTAGTTAATTATAAAAGTACACTAAAGAAACACACTTTACCTAAGATGAATTAGACCAACTTGAATTTAAATAAATCATAAATGTACAAATATCCTAGTAGCTAGCATCTGAGCACTTAATTCATGTCTATCTTGAAGTTTTCGCTTGTTTGAATGCATTGGGGAGAGGAACACCTCAACACAAGAGGAGGTGCCAATGCAATATGAGTGAGGCATAAGTAGAGATGGAAAGAAACCCAAGCGAAGTATTAAAGGGATGTAGTCTAGTGTATGATAAAGACTAAATAAGACAATGCATTCTCACCTATAACATTGGAGTCAACAACAACATAGGAAAACATGTAACATTAAGTGAAATGTCATAAAAAAATATGAGACATAAAATGGAGGGTGATGTCCATTATGAGGAGGAGAGTCAACATGATTACAGGGAGTCAATAACCAATGAAAGTGTCCCATGTCTCTATCTCCACTATCATCATTTTTGTCTCCATCACCAAATAGAGAGATAGAACAAGTGGACACAAGTAAAAAGAAGGATGACGATAAGCCAAACCCCTAATGAAAATAGAAAGATAATCGAATGAGGGGGAGAGAAGAGTTAATGAGTCTCTGAGTCATTAATCTTAAGGAGAGAGAAAATGACAGAGGCTCATCATTATGAGGGCAATTATAAAGGCCATCATAGGCATGGTCATCGAGATAGAATAAAAGACACATCAAAAGACACACTACAACCATAAGCCTTAATTTTAACCCAGAGTGGTTATAATTATGCCTCAAATACAAGTCAAAATTCCCTACAAAAAAGCTTTTAGGCCTTTTTTGCAAACTAATATTCGACTACTATTTTCAATGTAGGTCAAAATATTATTAATAATCGAGACAAAAGTTTTAAGATAAAAAAGACCCATTAAAATAATGTTCGAATGAGGCATCAAAATAATGGTTGAAACTATTGATTACAACCTTGTTTTTAGGTTGAAAAATCGAACATTACAAATATGATCAAAACAATATTTGATGGTAAAAAAATATTACACAATTGTTATTAATGAAGACAAAGTTTGTGTCGAAATTTCATCAATAGGTATAGTTCAATTTTTTTTTGTTAATTTTTTAATCTTAATCTTTAGCTTATGTAAGATCCTAGTCTTAATCATACGTTGGATCGTGATTTTATGATTTGTTCTTAGTTTTGAGTTCTATTTAAGCAAGGTCCTAACCATATGTATTTTGATCTCAAGTTCAAGCCTTGATCCTAAACTTGGGTCATGGTTGCGATCTTAGGTCTTACTCATGAGCTTGAGCCTTGATTAATCTCAAGTCTTAATCTTGATATCAAAGCTTCAAAGCTTAGTTGTATTTGTAATTACATAACATATTTTATTTTGAAAATAAAATCATTAATTATTTATATAGATAAAACAAATTCATTATTGCAAAAGGAAACAACAAATATTAAACATTAAATGAAATATAACGAAGAGATTGTTTATCCTAAGAAAAATCAAGAAGTGCCATACATAATATTTTTTCCATGAAGTGTCAAACATAATATACAAGTAGTTGATGAAGTATGCGATCAATGCCAAAATATACAAGTTTGAAATAACCTCGATAACATCTCAATGTCATAATCAAGAATAACAAGAAGAGTATGTTGTGGAGGAATGACACATGAATGTAGAGGTTTGTGATGTGCATGAAATAGCTTGATAAATATAAAACCTTTGGTTATGACCATAATCAAGAATAACAAGAAAGTATGTTGTGGAGGAATGACAGATGAATGTAGAGGTTTGTGATGTGCATGAAACACTCTCATAAATATAAAACCTTTATTTAGGTATTTGTTTGTTTGTTCTTTTTAAAATAAATATAAAACCTTTGGTGATGACCATAATCAAGAATAACAAGAAGAGTAAATTGTGGAGGAATGACACATGAATGTAGAGGTTTGTGATGTGTATGAAATACTTTCATAAATATAAAACCTTTATTTAGGTATTGTTTGTTTGTTTGTTTTTTTTAAATTTTAAATTAAATGCTTCATAAATTAACACAATGTTTTATGAAAATATGAACTCATATATATACTTCCTCCTTGACACTCATGCGATCTCAACATTACCATTTGGTAAATCTCCTTTCTACATCCTTTATTGTTTTATCTTTGTCACTCAAATCAAGCAATGACATAATGGTGACAATAAATTTAAAGACATTTTATTTTACAAAACTCCTCTCTAATTATATTATTATGCAACATTGCATCTGGATGCTCACTCTCAAGCTCAACTTCAACAACATGGACAACCTTTTGAAACATAAACACTATGCATATGTGCCCCATACATTATTATGCAATGCGTAATTTAATAAAAACTAGATATAGATCATTGAAGTGTTGATAAAATATTGAAATATAAAATAAACTTATGTTGATAGTACTTATTTTTTGAGTTGTCCAAAGCTTGATGTTGGTTGTTTTAGGGTGGTAGCAAACTTACACGTATTTATAGTAACTGACGACTCCTAACTTTAAACATCAAACAAGCATTAATCCTAATCAACTCGAAGAATCTAATTGACCAACATTATCTTTTGGTTGAGAGTAGAAAATCACTCATCATAGATTTCCATATAAGCTTATTCTAGAACGACAAAGAAATCAACTAGAATAATTTGAAAAAATGCAAATTTTGTTAATAAGTTGACAATCAAAACTAGGCAAGGTAGCTAGTCGTGGCTTGGAGCTAATTCTCTCTTTGTCATCATCTCAAGTTTCATGAATGTTTTTTTAAGAAAATTTGTGTTTGGGGGTATTACTTGATACTTGCCATTTATTGGTGAAAATGATCACCAACTGGACACTATAACAAACTCTAATATATTCAAACGACTAAACAATTATCATTCAACATGAAGAGCATTAGACATGAGGAGGTACTTTAAACTTTCACACAACAAACAAAATGGAAATCAATAACTCAATATCTCAATAGAAATAAACAAAATAAATTTATTGTAATGACACACCAAACCAGACTAAGGAAACTAAATACAAATATATATATATATATATATATATATATATATATATATGAGCAAGAGTTCATATTATAAACTTGATAACATTGTCAATATAGAAATATCTCGCTGAAATTGGGTAAAGTTATATTAAGGTACTATTAAAGGTTTTGGAAGGTCCTTCAAAATATCCTGCACATATGATGCATTGGATAATTTATTCAATGCCCTCCATAAAATAAACCATTCATCTTCCTAGTTCTTTGCTTCAAATGTAGTAAGAATCATATTTTTTTATGTGATATTCTATCACAATCTTAGGTGAATTGACCACTATGACAATGCTAGTATAGCAATGCTAGTTGCATCATATCAAGAATATGTTGTCCACATTTTATTTAATTATTACTTAATGTGTAACGACTTTTGTTGGATTGCCTATTCCCATTTGTCCTTGTGTTGTTTGCAATATGAAGAAATCCATATAATCATAAAATTATCTTGCAACCATTATAAAGTGAACTTTCTCAAAACTTTTGTTATGTTTTGTTTCAAAGCTATCATCCAATTCGAAATGGCTAGAGATTCATTTTACAAACACATTTCAAGAAGTTGATTTGCTTGTGAAAGAAATCAAATTCATTTTTTTCTCTATTTATGTAATCCACAACTCTTCACATTTTCTCATTATGTTATTTTCTTGTTGCATCATCAAAGATTTGATAGAAATCACCATTCAAACAAAATATAACTAATTTACTGTCATCTCCTCCTAAAGATGGTTTGCGTTATTCAACTCATAATGTTAAGATATTTAAGGTGTGTACACAAGGTTTCCAATAATCCTAAAGAATAACCTAGTCAAACAATGCTATACATGATAAATAAATTAATGGTCTGTAGAAGAAATAAATTGACTTTGAGGAATTTTTATAATATTTGTAGATGAGCCAGTGGTTTTTAGTCGTGTCTTTAGAGAACTTGGAGCCAAAAATGCTAAAACTTCAATAAATTATCAATTAAATTTATTTCATTCAAACTCCATTATAGAACCCTTATTTAATGCTTATTCGATAGTGAAAAAAAGCATTAGTAGTTATACTTTTAAAAATAACAATAAAAAGAGAAAATAGATATCTATAAGTGTAAACACTAGCTTGATTATTGCCTTTTTTTTCTTGTTATTTTTCCCTATACTAAGTGTCTTACATGTTAAGAATTATGGCAAGGAATAAAAAAGAAGTCAACAACAACATGACAAGTTATAACCCCCTGATGGGTTGTTATGAAAAAGCATGTGTTTTAGGTTGAGACACTTTTGTCAGAACACACTGGCAAGTTTGCAAGTAAATTATTTTGCGACTTGTAATATAAAGGAAGTTGTAATGTTTTCCACCTCCCTAGAACACACTTCCAAGTTTGCAAGTAATTTTTTTGCCACTTATTTTAAACCTAGGAGATGTTAAAGGAATTTGGGAAGAGTGTTGGGAATGTTGTATTCTTTGCATGTGAATGGTTTGGCATTGTCGATGATCGACTGGAGTCAAAGGCGATGAAGATGGTGGATGTCTGGTTGGCTGACCTACCAGAATAAGTTGTTTGGTAAAAGGAAACCGACTTGCTAGACATGAAGTTGAAGGAACAACCCAAAAGGCTCAACAACCAACCAATCGAAGTTGACCTAGTCAAGTTGATTATAATGAATAATTGAAAGTGGTTAGGAAGTTATGGATTGTCATTAATGAGTAGTTGGTTGTATTGCATCTATAAATAAGATGTAATGGCTATGAAGTATGATAATGGTGTGATGTAATGAGTATGATTTGTGGTCTACCAATTCATGGTTGTAAACACTTGTTTTTAAGTGTTTGATTAATAGATGTGAAAGATCACAAGTTTGTTGGTTTTTCTTCAGGAGAGAGATTTATAGGGCAATTTATGTGTAATGTGTTAAATGTGTTGTGTGCCATTGTCTTATGTTTATTTGTGCTTAACTACATGAATCATTTTGTAAACCTGTTGCAATTGCTATTAATATCCAACAATTGGTATAGAGTTGTATTTGGATGCAGGGGGATGCCTTTGTTGCTAAGGGTTTTAGCTTGGTCTTGGATCTGGGGAATACCTATTATAGTGGAGTCTCTGGAGATATTGATTCATTGGTAGAATGGATAACATGTTGAGGATAGAAATTGATAAGTTAAATGGGAATTTTTTTGAGCTTTTGAAGCTTAAAATGGAATATCTCCTTGTGGATTGAGAAGAATGGATTATGGTATACTCAGGAATCACTCCTACCAGCATGTCAAATGAAGATTGGAAAAAATTGATAGAAAGGAAAGGAGTACTATCCAACTTTGTCTAGAAGACTCTGTATTGTTGAATGTCTCATAAGAAGACTCTACAAAGAAGCTGTGGGAAAAGTTGGGGAACTTGTACCAGTTGAAATATCTGATTAACAAGTTGTTGCTATGGAAGAAGTTGTATCTTCTAAGGATGGGATAAGGTGACTTGATCACAGAGCACCTAAGTGCATTCAACACTGTAAAAAATTAGTTGTCCATAGATATTAAGATCATTGAGGAGGAAAAGTGCACCATCTTGTTGTGTTGTTTGCCACATCCTTGAGATAGCCTAGTTGTGGCTATTGGAAGCAACAATACAACATTGAAGATCGACAATGTGGTCATGTCTCTATTATCAAAAGAAATGAGACAAAAGAACATGGAAGGAGCAACCCAAAACGCATTAACAATACAAGGTTGATTGGTAGACAAAGGAAAAGGTAGAACCCCTTATAGAAGATCGGAGTTGAGTGTTAGATTTTTATCATTTAAACAATATGATCTTAGGGTATTATCTAAGAGAATAACATGCACAATAATCAATCACAAGAGACAATAGACACAAAGATTTATCCTCGGGGAAACCATAAAGGAAAAACCCGCAACTTCCTCAGAGATAGAATGAGCACCAATGGAAACAGTAAAACCCAAAGACAAGAAGATGATCTCCAACAACTGTTCTCTCTCTCACTTGTGTGAGCTCCTCTTCTCTCATCGGTGCGCTATAGTTGGGTGAGTGTGTGTCTCAAATAGAGAGGCTCACTCTCTATTTATACTAGTTTCCGACTTCTCTAGGAGAGTCTAATAACCCTAGTACCCCACAACTATGGGGACTTTACCCCCGACTTACAAAGGAGGGTTAATCTCTATGACTTTACATGACTTGATTACATTAATGATTCTCTCGATAGGAACATCAGGGACCAACGAAATACAATATATAAAATATACAAGTGAATACATTCCGAAGTTACAAATACATCAGCACTCCCTCTTAACTGGGCAGGTATTCTCTTGACACAATTCATCAGCACAAGTCTTCGTCACTGGATCATCATCAAAGCTAGATCATCACTGGATCATCATCATCACTGCTTCCACTATCTCCTTCAAATGGTGCTAGCTCTCAATTCTTCTCGACACAGGAAGTTCTATAGAGCCAGCGCTTTTTCATGCTGGTTGTAGGCTTAACCTCCATAGAGGTCTTCGTCGACAGAGTACTATCCAACTTAAAATGGAATATCTCCTTGTGGATTGAGAAGAATGGATTATGGTATACTTAGGAATTACTCCTGCTAGCTTGTCAAATGAATATTGGAAAAAATTGATAGAAAGGAAAGGAGTACTATCCAACTTTGTCTAGAAGACTCTGTATTGTTGAATGTCTCAGAAGAAGACTCTACAAAGAAGCTGTGGGAAAAGTTGGGGAACTTGTACCAGTTGAAATATCTGATTAACAAGTTGTTGCTATGGAAGAAGTTGTATCTTCTAAGGATGGGATAAGGTGACTCAATCACAGAGCACCTAAATGTGTTCAACACTGTAAAAAATTAGTTGTCCATAGATATTAAGATCATTGAGGAGGAAAAGTGCACCATCTTGTTGTGTTCTTTGCCACATCCTTGAGATAGCCTGATTGTGGCTATTGGAAGCAACAATACAACATTGAAGATCGACAATGTGGTCATGTCTCTATTATCAAAAGAGATGAGACAAAAGAACATGGAAGGAGCAACCCACAACGCATTAACAATACAAGGTTGATTGGTAGACAAAGGAAAAGGTAGAACCCCTTATAGAAGATCGGAGTTGAGTGTTAGATTTTTATCATTTAAACAATATGATCTTAGGATATTATCTAAGAGAATAACATGCACAATAATCAATCACATAGACACAAATATTTATCCTTGGGGAAACCATAAAGGAAAAACCTGCAACTTCCTCATAGATAGAATGAGCACCAATGGCAACAGTAAAACCCAAAGACAAGAAGATGATCTCCAACAGCTGTTCTCTCTCTCACTTGTGTGAGCTCCTCTTCTCTCACTGGTGCGCTATAGTTGGGTGAGTGTGTGTCTCAAATAGAGAGGCTCACTCTCTATTTATACTAGTTTCCGACTTGACAATTACTTACTAGGGCCGACTTCTTTAGGAGAGTCTAATAACCCTAGTACCCCACAACTGTGGGGACTTTACCCCCGACTTACAAAGGAGGGTTAATCTCTATGACTTTACATGACTTGATTACATTAATGATTCTCCCGATAGGAACATCGTGGACCAACGAAATACAATATATAAAATATACAAGTGAATACATTCCGAAGTTACAAATACATTAGCACTCCCTCTTAACTAGGAAGGTATTCTCTTGACACAATTCATCAGCACAAGTCTTCGTCACTGGATCATCATCATCACTGCTTCCGCTATCTCGATCAAATGGTTCTAGCTCTCAATTCTTCTCGACACAGGCAGTTCTACAGAGCCAGCCCTTTTTCATGCTGGTTGTAGGCTTAACCTCCATAGAGGTCTTCATCGACAGAGCCAAACCTTTTTCATGCTAGATGTAACTTCACAGAGCTAATCCTTTTTCATACTGGATGTATCTCTACAGAACAAGTCCTTTTTCATACTGGATGTAGGCCTCTACAGAGCCATCCCTTTTTCATGTTGGATGTAACTTCACAGAGCCAGTCCTTTTTCATACTGGATGTATCCCTACAGAGCCAGTCCTTTTTCATACTAGATGTAGGCCACTACAGAGCCAACCATTTTTCATGCTGGATGTACCTCTACAGAGCCAATCCTTTTTCATACTAGATGTCGGCCACTACAGAGCAAACCCTTTTTCATGCTGGATGTACCTCTAGAGAGCCAACCCTTTTTCATGATGGATATAGGCCACTACAGAGCCAACCCTTTTTCATGTTGTATGTACCTCTACAGAGCCATCCCTTTTTTGTGCTGGATGTAGGCCACTACAGAGCCAACCTTTTTTCATGTTGGATGTACTTCTACAGAGCCAACCCTTTTTTATGCTGGATGTAGGCCACTATAGAGCCAACCCTTTTTCATGTTGGATGTACTTCTATAGATCCAACCCTTTTTCATGTTGGATGTAGGCCTTGCCCTCTGCAAGGACTTCCGCTATAGAGCCAATCCTTTTTCATACTGGATGTAGGTCTCAACACTTATATCTAACCATGGGAGGAACCAATTCTGCCACCATGTCAGAAAGGCACATCACTTACATCTGACCATGGGAGGAACCAATCCTACCACCATGTCAGAAAGGCACAACACTTACATCTAAACATGGGAGGAACCAATCCTACCACCATGTCAGAAAAGCACATCACTTACATCTGACCATGGGAGGAACCAATCCTACAACCATGTCAGAAAGGTACAACACTTATATCTGACCATGGGAGGAACCAATCCTACCACCATGTTAGAAAGGGACACAGATTCATCACTTCCCCTTGGAAGGAACCTCAATATAGAGAACACCAAGCTTCTCCCTGAAGTACTCAAACTTCACTCTGGCCATTTCTAGAATACAATCACATTAGGGTTGATTATGTCTAAGGATAACCTGCGAGCTTCGCCAGGACCAATTACATCCGAGGACAACCTATGGAACTATTTACATCTGAGCAACCAACGAGCTTTTCCAGGATTTTATGCTCAGACAACTTGTCTCACTAGCTATACTAGAACTCCATCTTTCGAGAGATCTCTATCTAGATCACATACTGGAGCTTCACTGCTCTCTCTACATCATACAAAAAATGCAAGTCAGATCAATCAAATCAAATAGTAGTTTTCAAAAGAAACGTACTACCTCCCAAATAGCCGAGAAAGTGGCAACATATTTTGCCTCAACTGTACTTAGCACCATACAGGACTGCTTCCTGCTAAACCAAGAGATCACACCTGATCTCATACTGAAGCAACACCCTGAAGTGCTCTTCCTATCAACAACACTGCCTGTCCAATCCTAATCCACATAACCTTCTAGGTTAATCTTATGATTCACCTCATACTTGAGCCCATAATCAATTGTACCCTTTAGGTACCTCATAATAAGCTTTGCAGAAATCAAGTGAACATGTCTCAATGTATTCACAACAAAGCAAATATCTGGGCTCATATCCGTCAGGTACATCAAGGAACAAATCATTTGACGATACATCGTGGCATCAATCATATCTGATGAAGCATCACTCAATAACTTCAGGTTTGATGCCATAGGTATGGTCATGGCCTTGCAGTCCCTCATCCCGAACCTCTCCAGGGTATCCACTGCATACTTCCCTTGTCCCAGGGAGATTCCATCCACATTGTGCCACACCTCCATGTCTAGAAAGTAGTGCATCATATCCAAGTCCTTCATCTCAAACTTGGCAACAAGTCTCCTTCTTGTAACTTTAATGATTTTGTCTTTTCTTTTATTAACAAGTCATGGAATCCACTTTACTCTTAGTAAAGCCTAGAGTCATCAGTAATTTGTCCCTCTTGTCATACCATGTCGAACCTCACGATCTTCTGTAGTCACTCCCTCTGAAGCGGAGCATCATTCTCCCTCTGCCTTTCGTACTCTATGGAGTGACAGGTAGCTTCCTCTGCTACTAATATTCTATGTATCCATCTAGGGTCACTGGATACCAAGATCCTCTATCTTGAACCTTTATCAAAAGTTCTTCTTGCACCCATCTATGAGCTTGTCATCCTCTATAGGATTTCATCTTTAACCTTGTAGCAAAGGTTAAGATTTCATCACTCTAGGTGATCTTCAAGCTCCTCATGTATGTGTTATCCCATGGGTTTCTTCTGGGATCGTACAAGGCCTTCTTTAATTTGCACACATGAGTTTTCCTGTCATGTGTCTTAACTTCCAGTGGCTGCAAATGTCTCTTCGTAGTCTATGCCTTCTTTCCATGAGAAGCCTCGTGCTACAAATATTTCCTTGTATCCCACGATGTTTGCATCTACTGTATGATGGAACTTGTAGATACCGCATCCTAGACATCATTCTTATTGAACTGGTACTCTCCTTCCCTTTCTTCTTGGCTACTTCTTCATAACTGGAAGGATCTGCATCAATGATGTCGCTCAACAGTGTCACATAACTAGAGTGTGTCTGAGGTCTCTCGAAGTCTCGTCATACTATTCTTCATTTTGGATTATTTCTTGAAATGTCATCACTTGTTCTTCAGAACAAGTCTCATCCTTCTTTTCTTGTAGGCGATTGTACGCGATCTTTCCTACAAGTCAAATGCACTAGTTGTATGGTTAGAAACATTTCATAAGGCATATTCACAATGGAAAATCCTTATGCATAAAGATATAATCATGCAACTATTTTATCCAATACAACATTCATCCATATCTCATGGAAACTTTCTAGATTCCTTCCATCTCTACCATGACATCATTGAGATTGTGCACTAATCCAATATGTCAGCAAAGAGTTTTCATTCTAGATAAGTAGCAATGGAGAGTTGTATAGCACCATGAGCTACTTACCCATCACATTCATATTAGTAGTATGTTGTCATTAATGCAAACATTCTATCATGCATAATAAATCAACTGAATATAAACAAATGCATAACAAAACAATATCATGAAATGACAATTGAATACCTATCTTTATTTGTTTCATGGGTAGACTCCTTCTTGAGCCTTCAACTTCATCATCTTATTTATTCATAACAACATCATTTCTTATCCAAATGCTAAGATGGATAAGAGGTTCTTCAAGGGTTGAGTCCTTCGTATTCCTCATCGCTTGAGGGATCTTCTTTGGATGGTGAGAGCTTGATCTTCAGTTGCTCCCATTTTCTCTTCTCTTATTATGAGTCAAGATTCTTCTTGTGTGCACTCTTCTCGGAGTTTGTTGAAGGTAATCACTTCCTTCTGGCACACATTCCTCGAATGAATAAATCCCATGATCCTGATCCAAGTCAATTTCTTCGAGGATCACGGAGTTCCTATACTTCTTTCGATTTATATTCTTCTATTCAAAATATCTTGGTCAAGGAATAAAATATCTCTTAAGGTGTCTTTAGGGAAGACACATGTGGTATAAAGTGATCCTCTTGTGTAAGGCTTTAGCCTCATCTCCCTCTGGAACTGGAACCTTTCCACTTATGTAGGTGTCCAATTCATTTCCTTCAAGAATCGGTGAGATCCTATACTTCCATGCTTGGAAGTTGTTAGCTTCACCAAGCTTGTCATCAAGATGGTGTGATTAGCATTTTGAAACGAGAACCTCAAATGTAAATAGTAAAAGATTAGATCTTACCGATTTGAGGTGTCCGTCCTGGTTTCGAAGCTGGCTGATCTAGGTTTTGTTATAGAAACCCTAATTTTCAAAACTTGAAATCTTTTATATTTTATTGGATAGAAATATGGGCCTCTTCAATGCGAGCTGTCCAATGTACTCATTTTCTATAATCAGTGGAGGGAAGCTCCCGGAACAGGAAGCCCTACTTTTCCAATTTCTTCTACAGAAATGCCAGATATTGTTTTTGAGGTATCTCTAAAATTATTGCTCCTCTATGTCTAAAATTTCATAATGAGGTATCCTTGTCTGTTCTCTTTCCAACACCATAGTTTTGAGTAGAATTGGTTTCACCAATTGGGACTTATGAGAGTTTTCCCAAGGTGACCTCTTTAAGGACTGTTCGACATGGAAAACTTGTACAGACTTTCGTCTGTCACTGTTTCACCTTCAGGGTCTAAAACATTTACCACATAAATTAAGATCCATTCCATACCTGGAACATCTTGCAAAATTTCATTTGGACCTTCGTAGCCTGAGATATAGCAATTCTCCATAGGTGTCCTATTTAGGGATGAATCTTGGAAGGGCCTGGAACCCTGATTTGGGGGAATCATATCTCCTAGAATACAGTGAATATAAGGCTGAAATTCTTATACAGGGTACATCATGATTTTATTTTTGGCCTGTGAAAATTTCAGCTCCCGATCCTTCTTAAATTTTGAGATATAGTGAACGTACCAAAACTAACTGTTTTAGTATTTTAGGGTTTTTCAGGCCCGTGGTCAAACTAGGGTTTGAATTTCCTGGAGTTTTACTCAACCAAAAGCTTCAACCTTGGTCTCTAAACTTTGATTTTGATGAGGAGAGAAATCCCATGTTGGGCTCACTAAAAAATTCCTCTTCTGTGAAAAGCCCTAATTTCTCGCATCAGTACCTGAAAATGCTCGGAATCAATTTCTGCTTCGACAGAAAGATGCGGCCTTCAATGGAGATTTATCCTAGCCTCCTTTTATTGATGGATTGTGGAGAGAGGCCCAAAAAGTAAGAATCCCTAGATCCTACAGATGCATAGTGTCTTCTTCTTAGGTTAGCTCTGATACCATGTTAGATTTTTATCATTTAAACAATATGATCTTAGGATCTTATCTGAGAGAATAACATGCACAACAATCAATCACAAGAGACAATAGACACAAAGAATTATCCTCGGGGAAACCATAAAGGAAAAACTCCACAGCTTCCTTAGAGATAGAATGAGAATCAATGGCAGCAGTAAAACCCAAAGACAAAAAGATGATCTCCAACAACTGTTCTCTCTCTCACTTGTGTGAGCTCCTCTTCTCTCACCTATGCACTATAGCTGGGTGAGTGTGGGTCTCAAATAGAGTGGTTCACTCTCTATTTATACTAGTTTCTGACTTGACAATTAATTACTAGGGCCGACTTCTCTAGGAGAGTCTAATAACCCTAGTTCCCCATAATTGTGGGGACTTTACCCCTGAATTACAAAGGAGGGTTAATGTATATGACTTTACATGACTTGATTACATTAATGATTCTCCCGATAGGAATATCAGGGACCAATGAAATACAATATATAAAATATACAAGTGAATACATTCTGAAATTACAAATACATAAACACTCCCTCTTAACTAGGAAGGTATTCTCTTGACACAATTCATCAGCACAAGTCTTCATCACTGGATCATCATCAAAGTTGGATCATCATCAAAGCTAGATCATCACTGGATCATCATCATCATCACTGCTTCTGCTATCTCAATCAAATGGTGCTATCTCTCAATTCTTCTTGTCGTAGGAAGTTCTATAGAGCCAGCCTTTTTTCATGCTGGTTGTAGGCCTAGCCTCCATATAGGTCTTCATCGACAGAGCCAGCCCTTTTTCATGCTGGATGTAACTTCATAGAGCCAGTCCTTTTTCATACTGGATGTATTTATACAGAGCCAATCCTTTATCATACTGGATGTAGGTCTCTACAGAGCCAACCTTTTTCATGCTGGATGTAACTTCACAGAGCCAGTCCTTTTTCATACTGGATGTATCTCTACAGAGCCAGTCCTTTTTCATATTGGATGTATGCCACTACAGAGCCAGTTATTTTTCATGTTGGATGTACCTCTACAGAGCTAGTCCTTTTTCATATTGGATGCAGGCCACTATAGAGCCAACCCTTTTTCATGTTGGATGTACCTCTATAGAGCCAGACCTTTTTCATGCTGAATGTACCTCTACAGAGCTATCCCTTTTCATGCTAGATGTACTCCTACAAAGCCAACCCTTTTTCATGCTAGATGTAGGCCACTATAGAGCCAACCCTTTTTCATGCTGGATGTACTTCTACAGAGCCAACCCTTTTTCATGCTGGATGTAGGCCTTGCCTTCTGCAAGGACTTCTGCTACAGAGTCAGGCCTTTTTCATACTAGATGTAGGTCTCAGCACTTATATCTGACCATGGGAGGAACTAATCCTGTCACCATGTCAGAAAGGCACAACACTTACATGCGACCATGGGGGGAACCAATCCTACCACCATGTCAGAAAGGCACAACACATACATGTGACGATGGGAGGAACCAATCCTACCACCATGTCAGAAAGGCACAACACTTACATCTGACCATGGGAGGAACCAATCCTACCACCATGTCAGAAAGGCACAACACTTACATCTGACCATGGGAGGAACCAATCCTACCACCATGTCAGAAAGGCACAACACTTACATCTGACCATGGGAGGAACCAATAATACCATCATGTTAGAAAGGCACACAGACTCATCACTTCCCCTTGGAAGGAACCTCGATCTGGAGAAGTGACCAAGCTTCTCCCTGAAGTACTCAAACTTCAATCTGGAATAGAATCACATTAGGGATGATTACATCCAAGGTTAACCTATGAGCTTCGCTAGGACCAATTACATCCAAGGAAAACCTATAGGACAGTTTACGTCTAAGCAACCTATGAGCTTCTCTAGGATTTTATGCTTAGATAACCTGTCTCACCGGCTATGCTTGAACTCCCTCTTTTGAGAGATCTTGATCTGGATCACATACTGGAGCTTCACTACTCCTCTTAGCATCATATAAAAAATGCAAGCAAGATCAATCAAATCAAATAGTAGTTTTCAAAAGAAACATACTACCTCCCAAATAGCTGAGCAAGTGGCAACGTATTTTTCCTCGGCTGTACTCAGCACCATGCAGGACTACTTCCTGCTAAACTAAGAGATCACACCTGATCTCATATTGAAGCAGCACCTCGAATTTCTCTCCCTATCAATGGCACTTCCTATCCAATCCGAATCCACATAACCTTCTAGGTTAATCTTATGATTCGCCTCATACTTGAGCCCATAATCAACTGTACCCTTTAGGTACCTCAGAATAAGCTTTGTAACAATCAGGTGAACATGTCTCAATGTGTTCACAACAAAGCAAATATTTGGTCTTGTATTCATCAGGTACATTAAGGAACAAATCATCTGATGATACATCATGGCATCGACTGTCTCTGATGAAGCATCACTCAATAGCTTTAGGTTTGATGCCATAGGTGTGGTCATGGCCTTGCAGTCCATCATCCCGAACCTCTTCAATGTATCCACTGCATACTTCCCTTGTCCTATGGAGATTCCATCCATATTTTGGCACACGTCCATGCCTAAAAAGTAGTGCATCATATCCAAGTCCTTCATCTCGAACTCGACAGCAAGTCTCCTTCTTGTAACTTTAATGACTTCCTCTTTTCTTTTAGGAACAAGTCATCGACATATATTAGGAGCATCACTGGTATTCCACCTTCAACCTTGAAGTAAAGGTTGGAATCCGCTTTACTCTCAGTAAAGCCTAGAGTCATCAGTAATCTGTCCATCCTATCATACCATGTTGAACCTCAGGATCTTCTGTAGTCACTCCCTCTGAAGCGGAGCATCATTCTCTCTCTTCCTTTCATACTCTATGGAGTGACAAGTAGCTTCATCTACTACTAATATTCTATGTATCCATCTAGGGTCACTAGATACCAAGATCCTCTATATTGAACCTTTTTCAAAAGTTCTTCTCGCACCCATCTGTGAGCTTGTCATCCTCTATAGGCTTTCATCTTTAACCTTGTAGCAAAGGTTAAGATCTTCATCACTCTAGGTGATCTTCAAGCTCCTCATGTATGTGTTATCCCTTGGGTGTCTTCTGGGCTCATACAAGGCCTTCTTTAATTTGCACACATGAGTCTTCCTGTCATGTGTCTTAACTTCTAGTGGCTGCAAACGGCTTTTCGTAGTCTATGCCTTCTTTCCGTGAGAAGCCTCGTGCTACAAATATTTCCTTGTATCCCACGATGTTTCCATCTACTGCATGATGGAACTTGTAGATACCGCATCCCAGACATCATTCTTCTTGAACTGGTACTCTCCTTCCCTTTCTTCTTGGTTACTTCTTCATAGCTGGAAGGCTCTACATCAATGATGTCGCTCAACAGTGTCACATAACTAGAGTGTGTATGAGGTCTCTTGAAGTCTTGTCATACTATTCTTCATTTTGGATTATTTCTTGAACTATCTTCACTTGTTCTTCGGAACAAGTCTCATCCTTCTTTTCTTGTAGGTGATTGTACGCGATCTTTCCTACAAGTCAAATGCACCAGTTGTATGGTTAGAAACATTTCATAAGGCATATTCACAATGGTGAATTCTTATGCATAAATATATAATCATGCAACTATTTTAGCCAATACAACATTCATCCATATCTCACAGAAACTTTCTAGATGCCTTCCATCTCTACCATGACATCATTGAGATTGTGCACTAATCCAATATGTCAGCAAAGAGTTTTCATTCTAGATAAGTAGCAATGAAGAGTTGTATATCACCATGAGCTACTTACCCATCACATTCATATTAGTAGTATACTGTCATTAATGCAAACATTCTATCATGCATAACAAATCAACTAAATATAAAAAAATGCATAACAAAACAATATCATGAAATGATAATTGAATACTTATCTTTATTCGTTTCGTGGGTAGACTCCTTCTTGAGCCTCAATCTTCATCATCTTCTTTATTCATAACAACATCATTTCTTATCCAAATGATAAGATAGATAAGAGGTTCTTCAAGAGTTGAGTCCTTCGTATTCCTCATCGCTTGAGGGATCTTCTTTGGATGGTGAGATCTTGATCTTTAGTTGTTCCCATATTCTCTTCTCTTATTATGAGTCGAGATTCTTCTTGTTTGCACTCTTCCTGGAGTCTGTTGAAGTTAATCACTTCCTTCTGGCACACATTCCTCAAATGAATAAATCCGATGATCATGGGAGGCCATTCAAGGTGGTTATAACCATATCTTATTCTTCTTCGATTACTTCGTCATAGCATCAAACACTTCCTTTTGGTCCCTTCAAGGATGACAAATGAGGGATGAGATGATCTTTAATAGAATCTGCAATGATTCTCTTGGCTCTAGCCTTGGCCTCATCTCCCTCTGGCTTCTAGACCTTTCTTACTGAAATACTGATCCAAGTCAATTTCTTTAAGGATCACAGAGTTCCTATACTTCTTCTGATTTATATTATTCTCTTAAAAATAGCTTGGTCAAGGAATCAAACATATATTTAGGTGTCTTTAGGGAAGACACATATGGTATAAGGTGATCCTCTTGGCCTTGACCAAGTTCTTCTTGTGTAATGCTTTAGCCTCATCTCCCTCTGGAAATGGAACCTTTCCACTTTTTTTTCCTCGGAAAAAATTCTTAATTTTATTTCAAAAGAGAACAAAATTATAGCTGCACATTTAAAAGGATCAAACAATGATCCCTACATTGTCACATATTATCTATCACAGTAGACAAAAAAATTACAAAACTGTCCCAAAATATGGATATCACAACCCAAATCAATAAACAAGTCACAAAAATATGAGATCAGACATACTGCCAAAAACAAAGGCCACAAAAACGCCTCTGAATTGCCGTTGTCACCGCAAAGATCCCAAAGAAGCAAAACGGGTCGCCATGCAAAAGTATATCAACAGACACCATCACTGCCATATAAGGCAGGCAATCTTTCTCGGCAAAAATCCAGAGAAAAAAACAAAAAAAACTGCCCAAGAAACTACAAACCCTGAGCAAATGTTCATGAATCTGCAGGAGAAAACCAGCAACAGACACTCACCACCCACGGACGCCAACAACCGCCGCAAAACTGCAGATGATTATGACCAAGCAATGCCCAGTAATGAGGCCACCGCCAGGGATGCAACTGCATAAGTGGGCCAAAAATAAAAGACCACCGACAGCAATAAAAACCCCTGGCCACTGCTGCATAGCCCAGAATCGCCACAACAGCAAAAAGAAAAGATCCCACCGCCATGGATGCAGCAGGCCCCGAACAGATCAAACGCCGCAAACACAAATGAGATCCACTGACAGCAAAAACGCCTCAGGAGATCGCCGCTGTCGCCTCAAAATCGCCACACAAAGCCTGCAAAATCCGTAGACCAGATCCTAGCATTGATCATCATCTGATCAGCTCATCGTTTTGTATATTCTCTGTGGCGAATCCATTCATGTCGTCCTGCATCATGAGAAGGCCCCAGGATCTATTTTGGAGCCTGCGCAGCACCACCAGCAATCTGCCCTCGACTCCAAGCTGTTCTCAAGAGCCACCAGGGTTTTGGAGCGAAGGGAGCTGCACCCGGAACCTTTCCACTTATGTAGGTGTCCAATTGATTTCCTTCAAGAACCAGTGAGATCCTATACTTCCATGCTTGGAAGTTGTCAGCTTCAGCAAGCTTGTCATCAATCTGGTGTGATTAGTCATTTTGAAATGAGAACCTCAAATGTAAATAGCAAAATATTAGACTTACTGATTTGAGGTGTCTGTCCTAGTTCTAGAGCTGATTGATCTAGGGTTTGTCAAAGAAACCCTAATTTTCAAAACTTGGAATCTTTTAGATCTGTTTGGATAGGAATATGGGCCTCTTCAAGCTGAGTTGTCCAATGTACTCCTTTTTTGAAATCAGTGGAGGGAAGCTCCCAGAATAGGAAGCCCTACTTTTCCAATTTCTTTTGCAAAAATGCCTGATATTGTTTCTGTGGTATCTCTGAAATTACTAATCCTATGTGTCTAAAATTTAGTAATGAAGTAGCCTCGCCTGTCCTATTTCCAACACCAAACGTTTGAGCAGAATTGGTTTCACCCATTGGGACTTATGAGAGTTTTCCCAAGGTGACCTCTTTAAGGATTGTTCGACATAACGAACTTGTACAGACTACCACATGTCAATGTTTCACCTTCAAGGTCTGAAACTTTTACCATAGAAATTACAGTCTGTGCCCTATCAGGAAAATCTTGTGAAATTTAATTTGGAGCTTCGTAGCCCGAGATATAACAATTCTCCCTAGGTGTCCCGTTTAGGGATGAATCCTTGAAGGGGATGGAACCCTGATTTGGAGGAATTATATCTCCAGCGAATATGAGGTTGGAATTTTTACACAGGGTACATCATGATTTTATCTTCATCCTTTGAAAATTTATGCTCTCGAGCCTTCTTAAATTTTGAGATATTGTGAATGTACCAAAACTACCCGTTTTAGTATTTTAGGGTTTTTCAGGCCCGAGGTCAAACTAGGGTTTGAATTTCTTGGAGTTTTACTCAACCAAAAACTTTGAAGTTGGTCTCTAAACTTCAATTTTGATGAGGAGAGGAATCCTATGCTGGGATCGCTTAAAATTCCTCTTATGTGAAAAGCCCTAATTTCCCGCAGTAGTAATTGAAATTGCCCGGAATCAACTTCTGCTTCGACAGAAAGATGCACCATTCAATGGAGAGTTATCCTAGCCTCCTTTTGCTGATGGATTATGGAGAGAGATCGAAAAAGTAAGAAGCCCTAGATTTTGTAGTTGCATAGTGTCTTCTTCTCAGGTTAGCTCTGATACCACGTTAGTTTTTTATCATTTAAACAATATGATCTTACGATCTTATCTGAGAGAATAACATGCAAAACAATCAATGACAAGAGACAATAGACACAAATATTTATCCTTGGGGAAACCATAAAGGAAAAACCTCGCAACTTCCTCAGAGATATAATGAGCACCAATGGCAACAGTAAAACCCAAAGATAGAAAGATGATCTCCAACAGCTGTTGTCTCTCTCACTTGTGTGAGCTCCTCTTCTCTCACCTATGCGCTTTAGCTGGGTGAGTGTGTTTCTCAAATAGAGAGGCTCACTCTCTATTTATACTAGTTTCTGACTTGACAATTACTTACTAGGGCTGACTTCTCTAGGAGAGTCTAATATTCCTAGTTCCCCAGAACTGTGGGGACTTTACCCCCGACTTACAAAGGAGGGTTAATCTCTATGACTTTACATTACTTGATTACATTAATGATTCTCACGATAGGAACATCGACGACCAATGAAATAAAATATATATACAAGTGAATACATTCCAAAGTTACAAATACATCAACATTGAGGGTTAGATCTAAGACTAGATCACTTGGTCCAATGATGAAAACATGTTGGTGATGCAACAAAGTCAAGCATTATTGGTAGAACTACAAGCCAAGGAAAGTCGAGAAAGGGAAAGGGTTTGATGAAAATTAGTTGAATGACGACAACTCTTTGCAATAACAGAAAGGCGGTGTGTATTTGGCCTCCTCCAGCAAACATTTAGATCATAACTCTTGGTTGATCGAATCTAGTACATCATATCATATGACACCTCACAAAGAGTGGTTATGTGAGTATGAGAAGGTCAATGGTGGTGATGTTCTACTTGGAGATGACTAATAAACTAGGATAGTCAGACGAGGTAAAATTTGACTGAAGCTAAAAGATCAAAGAATGAGAACACTTCCAATAGTACTACATATCCCAGGTTTGTCCTGAAACCTGATCTCAGTAAGAAAGATGGGGAATGCAGGAGTATAGTCTAAAATTGAGAAAGATACATGTAAGAACGTGCGAGGAGCAATGGTGATAATGAGATGGGTTCAGACTAGAACCCTATACAAACTATTAGGAAGAATGGACATTGACGAAAGTGCTAATGTTGTATTTCTTAAGTCCAACGAAACATCTGCTTGTCTAGTTGACTCAACCATGTTGTCGCATCAATGGATGGGGCATGTAGGTGAGAAAAGTTTTCATGTTATGCACACCAAAGGTATGGTCGAAGGTCTCACTAATTCTACTGAAGAAGTCAACTTCTATGAACATTGTATTTATGGTAAACATAGTTGTGTAAGATTGTCATATGGTGCTACTAGGAATGAGGAAATACTGGAGTCAATACATAGTGATGTGTTTGGATCTGTGTCGGTCCCTTCAGTAGGAGGATATCGGTATTATGATTATTTCATGGATGATTTCTCTAGAATGGCATGGTTGTATTTTTCGAGGAAGAAATCCATGGTTTTTGAGAAGTTTCAAGAGTTCAAAGCCCTTATGGAAAATCAATTTAGTAAAAAGAGCAAGGTGTTGGGGACTGATAATGGAGGAGAATTATGTGGAAATGCGTTCGATAAATTTTGCAAACAAAATGGTATAGCTAAAAAAAACACAACTCCATACATGTCTCTTTAGAACAGAGTTGTTGAAAGAATGAATATAACACTAATGGAGAAAGAAAGGAGCATGCTCAGTGTTGTAGGAGTTGCGCAATAATTATGGATGGAGGCAGTCAATATGACATATTACCTGGTGAATTAGTCGTCATTGATGAATTTGGTCAACAAAACTCCATATGAGGAATGGGATGGTAAGAATCCCTCTCTTACACATCTCAGAGTATTTGGGAGTGATTTCTTTGTACATATCCCAAAGGAGAAAATAACTAAACTCAACAATAAGTAGCAGAAGTGCATTTTCATTAAGTACAAGGATGGAATGAAAGGGTATAAGTTGTGGAACACACTTATGAGGATGCTAGTTTATAGTTGAGTTGTGATATTCAAAGAAGATGAAAGCACTTCCAAGAATGAAGAGGTTAAAAGAGAAAAAACATAAAAGAAAGAGTTTGAAATGAATGACAAAATTCTATATTTGGGAGAGTCGACTAAATCCGATGAAGAGCTAGAACAACCGACTCCAGATGTTTGAGCAAGGAAACAACCATAAAGGTATAGTCCACCTGAATTCTGCACTGATTTTGCATTATCTGCCATAAACGACATTCCCAAGTTGATAAAGGAAGTAATCAGATCAACAAAGAGTAAACTCTGGAAAAAGGGCCATGGAAGAAGAAATTGAGTCCTTGAAGAAGAATGTGTAAGTTGTAAACCTGTGCAGAGAAGCAAAGCATACAGATTCTTTTAAGCAAAGCAGAGATCACAACACATCATTCACACATAAACATAGATATTTACCCTGGAAACCCTTAACCAAGAAAACCAGAAAACCTTAGAGCCACACCTCCTATTTTCTCTTCATTACATTATGAGATCCTCACAATATAAAGTATAGGTATTCCGCAACATCCAAATACCCTAATCCGTTAACCCGGATTAGAAAAAGAATCCAATCCCTTAACCGAGATTAAGTTACATATTTTTAGACAAATTCTAAAAATAGCCACAAACAACTATAAATAGCCAAAAAATTCTGCTCGCTGCGCTCGCATTAGAAATGGCCTAACGGCCATTTTCGAACGGAAACAGGGCCTACGTCTTGTTTCTGTCGAAGGTGCCTTTGGGATTGTCAATCTGCAGCTCTAGCATGCGCACCTCCGCTCCATACGCACATGTAATGGATATAACATATACCCAACATTCTCCCACTTGTTGTTTCCTTTGCATAGCAATCAGTCATGTACTCATAAAGTCACAGGTTCAGGGCATCAATGCCCATAAATTCTATACACCAAGAGAACTTCTTTGTACTAACAGACTTTGTTAATGAGTCTGCAACATTTTTCATGGTGTCAACCTTCTCTAGCAACACCTTCTTTTCTTCAACCATATCTCTCACAAAGTGATATTGCACATCAATATGCTTTGTCTTAGCATGATAAGCAGGGTTCTTTGCCAGGAAGATTGCACTTTGGCTATCACGTTCTAACCTTACACCTTTCTGTACAAACCCAATACCTGAACACAATCTTTGCAACCACACAACTTCTTTGCTTGCATGAGTGGCTGCTGCCATGTATTCAGCTTCTGTAGTTGAGAGTGCAACTATAGCTTGTCTCTTGCTCATCCAGCTGATGGCTCCTCCAAATAAGTTAAACACATACCGACTTGTAGATCTTATATGATCAAGGTCTCCAACCTAGTCGGCATCAACAAATACAAGTACATTTATTACTTTGTCTGGTCCAGGCCTTCCTTGGTAGCAGATTGCATAATCTATGGTGCCACATAAATATCTGAAGACCCCCTTTACAGCTATCCAATGCTCCTTTCCCGGTTTTGACATATATTTGCTCAAAAATCCTACTACATGAGCAATGTCTGGTCTTGTACAGACCATTGCATACATCAAACTACCAACTACACTGGCATATGGAACCTGTGACATGTCTTCTTCTTCTTCCTGTGTCTTGGGACACTGCTCTATAGATAACTTTACACCTACAGGAATAGGAACCTTGACCGGCTTACTTTCCTACGTGTTAAATCTCTGTAGTACCGTCTCAACATATTTTCTTTGATTTAAACTTATCATTTTGTTTGCATCATCTTTTCTTATCTCCATTCCCAGAATGAAGTTTGCAGCACCGAGATCTTTCATATCAAACTTGGAGTACAGTTGAGACTTCACCTCCTTTATAAAATCTTTGTTGTTTCCAATCAACAACATGTCATCAACATACATAACTATGTTAATGAAGTGATCACCAACATGTTTGGAATATACACAGAGATCATCTTTGCTTCTCACAAACCCCAATCCAAGTATGTATGTGTCAAACTTTTGGTACCACATCCTTGGAGATTGCTTTAGACCATAAAGGGAATTCTTTAGTTTACATACCAACTCATTCTTTCCCTTTACTATGAACCCTTCTGGCTGTTTCATGTATATTTATTCTTCCAGATCCCCCCATGTAAGAACACCGTCTTCACATCCATATGCTCTACTTCAAGATCAAAAGCAACAGCAATAGAAAGAAGAAATCTAATAGAAGTTAATTTTGCAACTGGAGAAAATATTTCACCAAAATCAATCCCCTCTACCTGAGAATATCCCTTTGCTACCAAGCGGGCTTTATACTTATCCACTTTACCTTTTGCATTCAACTTCTTTTTAAATAGCCATTTGCTCCCAATGACTTTTCTCCCAGCTGGTAACTGGACTAGCTATTAAGCTTCATTTTTGTCCAAGGAATCCATTTCTTCATCCATGGCCTTTTTCCAGAGATCACTATCCTCTGAATTAACAGCTTCCTTCACATTTCTAGGATTATCATCAGTAATAGACATAGCAAAATGAGAGCGAAAATCATGAGGGGAATACCTTTCTGGTTGCCTTATTTCTCGAGATGATCTCCTCAAAACTGGAGTATGAGCTTCTTCTTCTTTTGATTCTGCTTCTTCTATTGAGTCAGATTCTTCACCTTCTAACTTAAACTCTATTTTCTCTGGTTCCTTTTCCATTGGATTCACTTCCTGTCTGGGGACTTCTTTGACCTCTCGAAACACAACATCTCGACTATAAATTGTCTTCTTAGTTATAGGATTCCAAAGCTTATACTCTTTCATACCATCTTTTTAGCCAATAAAGATACACTTCTCAGCTTTGTTATCTTTGCTCCTTTTCTCCTTTGGAACATGTACATAAGCATCACAACCAAAAAATTTCAGATGCTTAATAGAGGGTTTCTTACTAGTCCATACCTCTTGTGGAGTTTTATCAATCAATGTTGATGTGGGTGATTGGTTTACCATTTAACATGCTGCCTCCATTGCTTCTGCCTAGAACTCTTGTCCTATCCCAACACTGCTTAGCATGCTCCTTGCCTTTTCCATCAACGTCCTATTCATCCTCTTAGCAACTCCATTCTGTTGAGGTGTGTATGGAGTATTCTTTTGCCTTACTATTCCACACTTCTTACAAAAGTCCTCGAATTAATTCCCACAGAACTCTCCACCATTATCTGTCCTCAACACCTTTATTTTCTTTTTTGACTGATTTTCTACAAGAGCCTTAAATTCTTTAAACTTCGCAAATAGTTCAAATTTCTTTCGAAGGAAATAAATCCATATGTTCCTTGAGAAATCATCTATAAATGAAACATAATACACAAATTTTCCTAATGATGGAACAGGAACAGGTCCAAACACATCCGTATGTATTAATTCTAGAATTCCCTTTGCTCTTGTAGCACCAAATGCAAATCTTACTCAATTTTGTTTTCCATATATGCAATGTTCACAGAAATCAAAATCCAGAGTGCAATCAGTCATACCTTCAACCAAACCTTTACCTTGTAATGCTTGAAGTCCCTTTTCTCCAATATGCCCCATTCTTTGATGCCACAGCATTGTCTTTCCTCCTGATGCAGTCAGGGTTTTATCATCTTTACCTCCTTCCTCTAGCACAATAGAATTGTTACATTCATCAATGATGGTTTTTCCCAATAGTTTGTACAGAGTTCCATACTAAAATCCCCTCATCAATATGATTGATCCTCGAACCATTTTGTAACCACCATCTCCACACACAGTAGTTACACCTACAACATCCATCATTCCGACAGATATCAAGTTGCTTGCTAGATTTGGAATGTGTAACACTCCAGGAAGAGTTCTAATCCCTCCATCCTTCAGTTTTAGCTTGAATCTACCACATCCAATGATACTGGCTGGTGAATCATCTCCCAAGTACCCATCTCCTCCATTGTACTTTTCATATTCACAGAACCACTCCCTATGAGGGGTCATATGACATGACACACCTGAGTCAATCAGCCATGTATCATGTTCTGAAGGATTACTCGTGGAAGTTAGGTACACATCCCCTCCTTCTTCTGAGGAGTTCTTCACCTCTGTGGAAGGGGTATCCTCATATCCCTTTGCTTTCTCAACATTCTTAGATCTACAATCCTTTTTATAGTGCCCAGCTTTACCGCATTTCCAACACTTCCTTATTCCTTTTCCTGGGGATTTAGATCTACCCTTAGATTTACATCCCCCCCAGATCCTTTATTTTTGTTTCTCTCCTGGGGGCGACCTCTCACAGACAAGGCATCCATGCTATGATTATCCATGGTTTTTTTCCTCATCTCTTCTGATAGTAGGGATGATACAATTTCATCAAATTTTAAGGTCGCCTAGCTAGAACTACCTATTTCAACAATTAGGTTGTCCCAGGAATCCAGCAAAGAACACAATAATGTAATACATTTATCTTCTTCAGCCATTTTAATACCAACAGAGGTTATCTGACTTACCAAAGTATTGTAGACATTCAAATGCTCTGTTACAGTGTCATTCTCATCCATTTTGAGGTGAAACAACTTGTTCACAAGGGATTTTGATTGATACAAACTCCCTAGTTTTGCCCATAGCTTTACTGCACTATCTTCACCAGATACGTTCAACAACACAGAATCTGATAAGCACAATCGTATTGTACTCCTCGCCCTTCTTTCTAATTTATCCCAATCTTCTTGTGACGTTGCAGTGGGTTTCGTACCCATATCCACATCAATACATTGTTCCCGATCTGCTAGAAGATCCTCCATTTTGAGCTTCCACAGCTCAAAATTCTGGCCGTTAAATTTCTCGATCTCGATTCTTGAAGTGCTTGCCATTCTCTTTCAATGCACAAATCAACACTGCAAAGCTCCCACTGAACCTAGGTTTATCACAAACCCGAGATCTATCAACCGCGTCGAACCCTTAACAGCAAAGGCGTCCCCCTAATGCCAAAATCGAGCTCTGATACCACATGTAGGTTTTAAACCTGTGCAGAGAAGCAAAACATATAGATTCTTTTAAGCAAAGTAGAGATCACACCACATCATTCACACATAAACACAGAGATTTACCCTGGAAACCATTAACCGGGAAAACCAGAAAACCTTAGAGCCACACCTCCTATTTTCTCTTCATTACATTATGAGATCCTCACAATACAAAGTATAGGTATTCCGCAACATCCAAATACCCTAATCCGTTAACCCGGATTAGAAAAAGAATCCAATCCCTTAACCGGGATTAAGTTACATATTTTTAGACAAATTCTAAAAATAGCCACAAACAACTATAAATAGCCATAAAATCCATAAATAGCCCGAGCTGTAGCGTTGACATGCGCACCTCCCCTCCATATGCACATGCAAAGGATATAACATATACCCAACATAATGAAACATGGGATCTTGTCACATTACTAAATGGAAGGAAATCTATTGGTAGTAAGTGGGTATTTAAGAAAAAGTTGAATGAAACAGGTCAAGTTGAGAAGTACAAGACTTGATTGGTAGCAAAAGGATATTCCCAAGTTGAGGGAGTCGACTTTGGTGAGATTTTATCTCTTATTGCTAAGTTAACTTCCATAAGGGTACTATTGTCTTTAGCTGCAACATTTGATCTTGATATAGAACATATGGATGTAAAGACAAAATTTATTCATGGTGATCTCAAAGAACAAATCTATATGAATCGGCCTAAAGGTTTTATGGTGGAAGGAGAAAAGGAGCAATTTTTTAAGCTCAAGAAGTCGCTTTATGGTTAAAAAATCACCCAAGATGTAGTATCAAAAGTTTGACATGTATATCCAACAAATAGGGTTTGTAAGAAGTCAAGATGATCACTGTATATATTGGAAGAAAGTTGGCGGTCATTTCATATATGTGGTTTTGTATGTATGAAGCAACCTTAAGGTTTTATAATGGATGGGGAAAAGGAGCAGGTATGTAAGCTTGAGAATTCTCTCTACGGTTTAAAACAATCACCCAAGATGTGGTATCAAAAGTTTTACATGTATATCCAACAATTAGGGTTTGTAGGAAGTCAAGCTAATCATTGTGTGTATTGGAAGAAAGCAAGTGATCATTTGATATATGTGACTTTATATGTTGACGACATGTTGTTGGTAGGAAATAACATGGATTTGATAAAGGAGGTGAGACTACAGTTATCCTCCATGTTCGACATGAAGGATATTAGAGTAGAAAGATTCATTCTTGGAATAGGAATTCAAAGATATTGTGCAGGTGAAGGATGTGGTTAAGTCAAAGAAAATATGTTGAGACAATTTTAAAATGTTTCAACATGCAGGAAAAATGACTGATCAAGGTCCCTATTCTAGTGGGAATCAAGTTATCTATTGAACAATGTCACAAGACACAAGAATAAAATGAGTACATATTATGTGTACCCTATGTTAGTGTTGTAAGTAGTATGATGTATGCTATGGTATGTGCATGATTAGATATTGTCCATGTAGTGGGAGTATTGAGAAGGTATATGTTGACTCCTGGAAAAGAGCACTGGAACACAGTCAAAAGACTAATAAGGTATATGCATGGCATGACAAATTATGCAATATGTTACCAAGGGGAGCCCGAGGGCAGTAAGGAAATCAATGTACATGGTTTTGTCTATTCCAACTGGATTGGATATATCAATCACAAATAATTGACCAATGGATATGTGCTCAAGATATTTGGTGTAGTAGTTAGTTGCATGAGTAAAATCCAATATGTCGTTGCGCTCTCGACTATTGAGGTTAAATACATGGAAAATACTCATGCATGCAAGGAGATTGTTGTGTTGTAGAGACTATGTTTATATGTTGGGTTGAAAAACATGTAGTTAGGTTGGATTGTAACAGCCAGAGTGAAATCTTCCTGGCAAAGAATACAACATATCATTCGAAGATGAAACACATTGATATTAAATACCATTTTGTGAGAAATATGATGGAGAACTAGAAGTTGTTACTAGAAAAGGTAGACATTGTAACTTATTAAATACCAATGAAGGGTTGTTACATACCTGTCCTGCCTGAAGTGTATTCATGGTATATGCAGTCATGCCCCCCATGGTTGTCATAATTATGCTTGGGAGAGTTCATTCACGTTAATGCTGATATTGGTACCTAGACTAATGATTTATTGTACCGACAGAATGTGTACATACATGTTGGTGGTATTGGATTTATAGAGGAACCCTTTGTTGGAATCGAAATAGGATTTGGTGTAGATGCGATATGACAAAAATTAAATTTCGACGTGCTTTAAAAAAAACATCTGCGATGCAATAGATGTTGTAGATATATGTGTTTACCGTTGATGTAGGGTTCACTTCTACTGATGTGGGATCTACAATAATGTTGATGTAGGATCCACGATACTGTTGTTGTAGGATGTGTTGTTGCTGATGTAGGATCCGTTGCTATAGATGTGGGATCTATAATACTGCTGATGTAGGATCCATGATACTATTGTTGTAAGATGTGTTGTTGCTGATGTAGGATCTACCACTGATGATGTGGGATTCACAATACCAATGATGTAGGATCTGTGATATTGCTGCTGTGGGATGAGTTGTCAGTAAGGTAATACTAGGAGTTTACCCGATCTGTAGGGGAGATATGAATGTATAATGAAGCATAATGGAGGAGATGGGAGTGAGGAGAGTGAAACAAATAAGATAGGTATGAATTATAAAGATGGGAGGGGTATGAAGTATGGTGAAGACTGATAGTATGTAGAAATGATATACTTGGTCTATTTATTGGGCAGGGGTAGCATGGGTGTTGGATATGAGAGGTGGGATGGTAAGGGAATGGTGTCTGAATCTAGGTGGTGGCTTAGAACCACAAGTAAGAAACAAAAACTAGTAAGTTATGTATTAGAACCAACTGTGAAATTTTTTTACACGATTTGGCAGTGGTTCTGTAAATATTCTGTGGTGGTTAAAAGAAAATGATCTTTAATAATATTGGTGGTGTATGATGTCTAGAGAGGAAAGATTAATTAATGAAATTTAAAGTGAAAGCTTATTGGTGGATAAAAAATTATGAGAAAGCCTTTTGCTAGGAAAAAATAAAGCTTTTGGTTTCTTTGGGTAGATTTCGTATCTTTGCTGCATGTTTGTGAAGAGACCCGTGGAAAAAGAACTCAAACAATTTTATTAGTACAATTTTTAATGGCTGCATCCTTGAGAGGGATTTTCATAGTCATCGATTTTTTTTAAGATTGGACTCCAAAGGAGTTTTCACAGTTAATTTCTTTTTTTTAAGACTATGCTCCAAAGGAGTTTGCACAATCCATATTTTTTTTTTTAATTTTTAATTTTTATTGTCATTATATTTTTTAACTAGATAATTCTTCCTCAAAAGTTGGGATGACTATATCGAAATCCTTGGTATACCAACTAGCAACGAAATTTTGGATGAACGCCTCCTTGGACAATGGTTTCTTATAAGGCCTTAATCAATGACCATTGACCATGAGTGGTGTTTGTTCTTCATTAATAGTTCAAAGTTTGACTATGCCATTGTCATAGACTACTTTGATTTCATAAGGTCCCAGCTACTGGGTGCAGAGTTTTACTTTGAAGTATTTGAATATGGAGTCATAAAGTAGACTCGAGTCTTCTAGCTAAAATTGTTTACTTTTGATGAATTTATCATGCTATTTATCCCTTTGCTGCTAAACAATAGTTGTGTGTTCTATGGCGTGCAAACAAATTTCATTGAGCTCATTTAGTTGTTTCAAGTGATTCTATTGAGCTTTCATTAAGTCCATGCCTAACTGCAATGCAGTCCTCATTGTTTTGATTTCAACCTCAATTAGCACTGTGACTTGTTGCCCATATACCAACTCATAAGGACTCAAACATGTAGTTATTATGCATGTTGTCCTATAATCCCATAAGCCTTCTAGCAATGACCCAGTATCTTTGATGAATATGCACTATTTTTGTCAGTATAGAATCCTAGATTTTGTTTGTGCCTTCCACATGCCCATTGGTTCGAGGATGATATGGAGAAGTCACTTTGTGTTTGATATGATTTTTTCTGCGGGGGATTTTATGAGTTTGGATGTAAACTATGATCCCCCGTCAGTGACTATTTCCTTTGAAACTCCAAACCTGACAAAGATCTCTACATATAGGAAGTCTGAGACTGTCTATTTTGATTCCTTTGGAAGTGCCCTTATCTCTACTGACTTTGTCACATAGTATGTACTCACCAAACTGTATGATTTCTTCCTGGATGGGGGGTTGATAGGAAAAACAAAGTCTAGTGCCCACTTCTAGAATGGTTCAACCACAAGATGGGCCAGTAGTGGAATCTTTTTTGACTGAACCAGCTGCCCTATTCTTTGACAACTATCACAACTTCGTACATATTCATGTGCATCTTTGAATATGGTAGGCCAATAATAGCCTAATTGCAAAATTTTGTGGGCAGTTCATTTATCTACAAAATTTCTGCCACAAGGACTATCATGACAAGTTCTTAGAATGTAGTAGATATTGTCTTCTCAAACACATCGACGGATTATCAGATTAGGTTCAATGTAGAAAAGATACTTGTTGATCAAGGAAAATTTGTTGTTGCACTACACAATTCAATTATTGCCTTTGGTGAGATATGCATTAGATATTTACCTGCAACTAAATAGTTCACAACATCTTCAAACCAAGGTTTTTAGCAGAAAAAACAAACAAATGTTCATCTAGAAAGACATCGTAAACAGGTGGTGATACATCATTATTAGTTAATCTATAAAGAAAATTAGCGACCAAATTATCCTTCCCTGGTATGCCCACGATTGAAATGTCGAATTCCTGTAATAGAAACAACCATTTGGTCACTCTGTCATTAGTGATAGGTTTATTCATGAGGTATTTACTAGCATAGTGATCCCTATGCACAATTATTGACTATCCGATGATGTAGTGATGAAACTTGTTGACAACATAAATGACAACGAGGAAATCCTTCTCCATCACTGTATGATTTAGTTCTATAGAGGTTAGAGTTTTTCTAATGAAGTATATGGTGTAAGGTTTCCAACCTTCATGTTGACCAAGCACTCCTCCAATGGTTGTATCGGAACCGTATATTGATATTACGAAAGGCAGGGACCAATTGGGCCCTCTTAGGACAGGTGCCATCAAAATTTTTGTTTTAGTGTTTCCCAGGCTAGTTGATAAGAATCAGACCATTCAAATTTTGCATTTTTTGACATCAACAAAAATAGGGGATAGGGAATTTTTGAAAAATTATGTACAAAGATTCTATAATAGCTTGCATAACCAATAAAACCGTGTACCTCTTTTTGTGTTTGCGGCATTGGTAGGCTGATATTTACTTACATTTTCATTGGTTTTACTTTGATACCTTCAGGTGAAATGAGATGGGCTAGCACAACTCCCTCTATTAACAAGATTTTACAATTTTCACTGCTTAAACATAGGTTCACTTCCTTGCACCTGATAAACACTTTTTCCAAGTTCTCGAAAGCTTCATCAAAGTCTTCTCCATGAGAGGTAAATTCATCCATATAAGCCTTCATGCTTTCATAAATTAGATCTTTGAATATGTTAAGGACCGTACACTGGAATGTAGCGGGGGAATTGCATAATCTGAAGGGAATAAATATGTACGCAAATGTTCCTCCATGGACAAGTGAATGTTGTCTTTTCTTGGTCCTCTAGTGATATACTGACCATATTGTACCCACTGAAGTCGTCCAAAAATGGGAAGTACTTTTTCCTAGCGATCGTGTCCAATACTTGATCAATGAAAGACAAGAGAAATTGGTCCTTGTTGGTTTTTCTTGTTTATCTCCTTGTAGTCCACACAAATGTGCCATTTCACATTCTTTTTGGAGACTATAACAAGTGGGAAGACCCATTTGTTGTCTGCGATGGGATAAATGATATTTGCAACCAACAATTTATGAAGTTCTTCTTTGACTACTTCTCGTAATGTAGGGTTTATTCTGTGTTGCGGTTGTTTGATTAGATTGCACTCGTCTTTGGTGTATATATGATGTGTACATAAGTCATGATGAAAATCTTTCATGTCTTCATAGTTTGAAGTGAATGCCTCTTTATATTTATGCAGCATGTAGTAGGGATTTCACCCTAGCTACAGAGCAGGAATGACTTCCTTCCATCTATAGGACGGAAGGGTAGGGTTCCTGTGAGAATGGAAGAACATAATGAAATAAACAAAAAAAGAAATGAAAAACCCCTCTGCATATAAGGTTAGGGTTAAGCTCCAAGACCCTGCATATAACTGTTAGAAAACCAAAAGACCTGCAAGCAATCAATGGAAACCTGCAATAAAATGTTAAGAAATAAACCTGCAAACAAATAATGTTAGAAAACTACAATATACCAAAGAAAAAAACATGAAAAGACAAGTATACCTTCTGGTTGGAATGGGCCACCATGCCCTAGCTTGGGAGAGCACATCTCTTAGGAATGGGGAGCTATGGCTCAATGGAAGAATGGAGGAGAGGGAGGGTGAATGTCTTGAGAGGAAAATGGTCTCAAGGCACTCACACGGGAAACATAATGATAGGGAGTGAAAGAGTGATTTGAGAGTGACCCCCACCCCTCTATTTATACTTTTTCTCAATATTTTTAGGGTTTTAAGCCCTTGGTTGGGGATTTAGCCCCTTTTTTGGGATTTTAGCCCCTTTCACTCAATCTTTAGCTCTTTTGGGGGTTTTAACCCCTTTTTGGAGGCTTTAGCCCCTATGAGAGCTATTTTGGCTCTTTTTAGGGGTTTTTAAGCCCTTTTTCATATTTTTAAGCCTTCTTGAGGGTGTGGGGGTCAAATGGGGTCAAATGAGGGTCGTACGTAGATGTCTTTAGGTGGTGTAGGTCATGTAGAGCTCATTGTGGGTTTTTTTGGGTTAACACATCACATTAGTGAGCTTGGCTGCTTGTTGGTCTATTAATGTAGCACTGAGTTTTAGCTTCTTCCCTGGTTCATTATCTACTTCTTATATGGAATCATTTGTGTTATCAATGAGAGGCTTTGGAATTATCTTTGAATTTGAGGAACTGGTCAAAGATATATTGTTTTGGGTAGCAAACTCTAATAGAGAATTCAAAATTTTAGCTATTTTTCTAAATGTAGTAAAATAATTTACTAGGAAACGATTGATTGTATCATCTTCTGTTTGTTCTTTTTTCGACAAGGAATTGTTCTATTACAAATAACTGATGGGTGTTATCTTCTTCATATGATTCCTCATCATCTTTCCATAGTGGAAGTTCTAGTTCTACATTTGTATTGGTGAGAGGGTATAGTGTGAGTTCTTTAACAATATTATCATGAGAGATTCACATTCTCCCTGATTGACACCAATATAGGCATCAACCATGTCCAACCAAGGTCGATTAAGAATTAGAGGGTAGCCCCCTAGATTTGACTTAGTTGGAAATACCATGAAGTCTACAGGGTACTCCCATGAGTATACATAGATGATAACGTCTTCCATTATGCCTTATAGTATGATAGAAGATTGATCAACTAATTGCAATACTATAGTACTTTTATTTAGATTTGTGAGCCCTAATATTTCCATTATATGCTTTGTCATCACATTTATGGCATCTCCCAGATCTATCAATGTGTTAGGAAGAGAGACACTATTGATTTGTGCTTTAACCACAAGACTTCCATGGTTTGAATATTTAGCAGGAAGAGTGTTTCCCATCATTAAATTTGTTATATCCCCATAACATGGTCTGTTTATAGATATTTTTGTTTCTTGCTTGGCCTTTAGAGGAAAAAATACTTGATAAATTTGTAGTGAATATGGATGTACTTGATAGCTTGAAGCAATGGGATCTTCACACATACATTGCATAGTTCTCCTAGGAGGTCAAATTCTATCTTGGTCAAAGGTCTATCTATGTTTAGCCTCTCAGGATAAGATGGATGTTGTTGTTCCTCTACTGGTTATGGATTGATGGGAGGGTAGGGAGGGATATTTTCCTCTGGATGTTTTGGTATAATTTTTGATGTTTTTTTAGTATCATCTTCGATTATTATAGGAGAGGAAGTCTTATTAAAATTTCTCCAAAAATGTGATTGAATATCATGACAATTGATGAAGGAAACAAAATATGTGGGATAATTTATTGGTTTTTCAACTAATAGTGCCTAACCAAATTTATTATTGGGGTTAAGGGTGGTATGTGTAGGAAGGAGTTTTGTAAGGGGTGGGTTTCCCAGAGGTAGTGTTAGCTGATGTCCTGGAGGTGGTTCTATGGGTGGTTGCATGGGTGAGAATTGAAACTGATGAGGAGGCTGTAGAAGGGCTTGATGTTGGTTTCCAAAGGTCATATTTCACCAATTTGGTTGTCAAGGGGTGTTTTATGGATATAGAGGTGTCTAGGGTTGTTAAGGCATAAGAGGGTACTAGGGTTCAGATGCTCGTGGTTCTTGTGGTGTATGAACACTATTCCAATAAGGAGTAAATGATTGCATAGCATCTAACATCGTAACTGGAGGTCGAGGATGACATGGATGTTCTGTATATGAAGCAAATGGGTTCCCCTTCCACTCATGCTTCAACATATACAAATTTCAGTCCTAGAAGCAAGGGGTAGTCTTTGGTTGGGTGATCTTGATTACATACGAGGCATATTTAAACTTTGTCTAGTGGGAAGTCCTTTAGAGGATGTTTCTTTCTGCATTTAGGCCAAAATATTGCCAAGGCTCGATCTTCTTATTGTTGTCTCTTTTTTTCTTCCTACAATGCATCTAGTTGGGAAATTAGAGAGATAAGTATACCAGTTTTAAAATCTTCTAGGAGGTTACTAATTTCCATGAAGTACCTTCCCTTGAAGCCATAAATATAGTTATGTTTATTGCATCTCTAGAACCTCTCCCCAATCTAGAAGTGTTCCTTGAATATATTATGCATAGATCACATATATTTACATATTTTAACAGGGACACATCTCTTACACCCATCAAATTTAATACCTTAATATAGTTGTCTCTAATCCCTCATAATAGAAGGATTTTTAGTGTATAATCGTTCAATGCATTTTTTCTCGACCTCTGCAAGTTGTACTGAAACCTTTGTTAGAAAACAAGACCGCAGAGCAATAACAGATATACAGTTAAATCATTAACAATATGAAAAATGCATTAAAACATTATAGAGAGACACAGATATAACGTGGTTCACCCAAATGATGGGCTACGTCCACAAAGAAATTGCCAGTCCTTTTATTACAGTCCATAAAGGTGAAGGGATACAACTTGCAACAAAACCACTACACTTCCTCTTCACACCCTCACAGTCTCTCTTCCAATGCAATACAATACCATACTCAGTCGCTTTACAATGCTTTCTTTTATAGGGGAAATACAATGGGGAAATTCTAGGGTTAACCCAATACCATGGGTCCACAAAACTGTTGGCCAACACATATCCCAAATTTTTTTTGAACCCCAAGGCAGGAGGAATGAGTGTACATTACACCTGGGTTACAAACACGACTGAATAATATCTCTAGATCTGGAAGATTAGGCTCCACAACCAACAATCTCCCACTTGGAGACTGATCACAGTAACTCCACCGCTACTGCACTTGCTGGACTATGCTTTGGACCTTAGACTTGGAAAATTTCTTATTTTCACCTTCATGCTTGAAGGCCAACAGAAACTGAGTAGGAACTCAGTTTCTCTCTGGTTACTCCCTTTGTCAACATGTATGCAGGATTCTGGCTAGTGTGTATCTTTTACAGTTTTAACAGTTCTTCATCTAGAACAGATCTTATGAAGTGGTACTTGAGTTGTATATGTTTAGTCCTTGAATGAAAGGCAGAGTTCTTTGCAAGATGAACAGAAATCTGGCTGTCACTGTACAACCTACTATTCTCCTTCTTCTTACCCAATTCTTCCATGAACCTCTGCAACCAAATCATCTCCTTACTAGCCTCTGTAGTAGCAACATACTCTGCTTCCGTTGTTGAAAGTGCAACAACCTGTTGCAGTTTTGAAATCCAACTTACTGCTGTTCCACCCATAGTAAACACATACCCTGTGGTGCTCCTCCTGCTTTCTTTATCACCAACCATATCTGCATCAACATATCCTTGTAGAACAGTGTTTGAACCTCCAAACATAATGCATGTGAAGTGGTACCTCTCAAATACCTGAGAATCCACTATACTGCTTTCCAATGCTCTTTACCTGGATTATTCATATACCTGCTCACAAATCCCACAGCATGTGCAATATATGGTCTTGTGCACACCATGGCATACATCAAGCTTCCAACTGCTGATGAATAGGGAATCCTGGACATGTAATCTATTTCTTCCTATGTCTCTGGACACATCTCCTTACTTAGTTTGAAATGGATGGCTAAAGGTGTACTAACTGGTTTTGCATTCTGCATTCTAAACCTCCACAACACCTTTTCTATGTACTCACCTTGAGACAACATCAATTTTTGATTTTTCCTGTCTCTTGTTATTCTCATACCAAGGATTTGCTTTGCACCACCCAAATCCTTCATCGCAAATGAATTAGCTAGTTTTATTTTGAGCACATTTATATCCTGCATGTTAGACCCTGCAACAAGCATGCCATCCACATACAATAACAAGATAATATATCTTCCATTTAGATCTCCCTCCAGATCCTTTATTTTTGTTTCTCTCTTGGGGGCGACCTCTCACAGACAAGGCATCCATGTGATGATTATCCATGGTTTTCTGCCTCATCTCTTCTGATAGTAGGGATGATACAATTTCATCAAATTTTAAGGTCGCCTGGCTAGAACTACATATTGCAACAATTAGGTTGTCCCAGGAATCTGGCAAAGAACACAATAATGTAATACATTTAGCTTCTTCAGCCATTTTAATATCAACAGAGGTTATCTGACTTACCAGAGTATTGTAGACATTCAAATGCTGTTATAGTGTCATTCGCATCCATTTTTGAGGTGAAACAACTTCTTTTGCAGAAACAACTTGTTCACAAGGGATTTTGATTGATACAAACTCCCTAGTTTTTCCCATAGCTTTACTGCACTATCATTCACCAGATACATTCAACAACACAGAATCTGATAAGAACAATCATATTGTACTCCTTGCCCTTCTTTCTAATTTATCCCAATCTTCTTGTGACGTTGCAGTGAGTTTCGTACCTGGATCCACAACAATCCACTGTTCCCGATATACCAGAAGATCCTCCATTTTGAGCTTCCATAGCTCAAAATTCTGGCTGTTAAATTTCTCGATCTCGATTCTTGAAGTGCTCACCATTCTCTTTCAATGCACAAATCAACACTGCAAATCTCCCATTGAACCTAGGTTTATCACAGATCTGAGATCTATCAACCGCGTCAAACCCTTAGCAGCAAAGGCGTCCCCCTGATGCCAAAATCGAGCTCTGATACCATATGTAAGTTTTAAACCTGTGAAGAGAAGCAAAGCATATATATTCTTTTAAGTAAAATATAGACCGCAGCACATCAGTCACACATAAAGACAGAGATTTACCCTGGAAACCCTTAACCGGGAAAACTATAAAACCTTGGAGCCACACCTCCTATTTTCTCTTCATTACATTATGAAATCCTCACAATACAAAATATAGGTATTCCGCAACATCCAAATACCCTAATCCGTTAGCTCGAATTAGAAAAAGAATCCAATCCCTTAACTGGGATTAAGTTACATATTTTTAGACAAATTCTAAAAATAGCCACAAATAGCTATAAATAGCCATAAAATCTATAAATAGCCAAATTTTTTTGCTCACTACGCTCGCATCAGAAATAGGGCATATGGCCTGTTTCCATCGAAGGTGCCTTTGGGATCGCTAAGCTGCAGCGCTGACATGCGCACCTCCCCTCCATATGCACATGCAAAGGATATAACATATACCCAACATGAGCGCCCTCTAAGATGCTATATTCAGGCCTGACATGTCATATATATCATATGTTAGCCTTCATATCTGAATTGTGGCATAACTATCATAGAATCTCCATCATTGGTGTCATAGATGTCATAAATGTAAGGGGAATCTAGCCAAGTGTCCATGAAACTCCCATTTGGCTCTTCCTCTCCCCATGTAAGTTACAATTCATCCCAAATTCAACCTATGAAGTATATGGATAAGTATATTAACCTTATAATCCATCCAAAAACATTAGGCTTCCCATAGATTCGAGATTGCAAGAGGAGGATGCCATTTAACATAGGAATTCTAGCTTGAGTGGGCCCCATAGTCTCCATGTGTCTCCATTCTCCATAGTCATTTCATTTTTAAATTGAATTCATTTAATTAACTCCATTAAATAAATATTTATTCCTTCTAATGTCTAAACACCGTTTATTAGCTCCCTTATTAACTCCCCAATGTTTCCACCCAACCTAGGGAACTAGTAGGATTGATGGAATTTTCCTGTTATGCAATTATTTGAATGGGGACATTAGAGAAGATTCAATGTCCTTTAAGAATATGGATAAATGGTATATTGGAGATAAGGATGAGAGGAGTACACATGATAAAATGTATACTGAATCATTGACTAATCCAAAAATGGAAGAACAAAAGCTACAGAGCAATATTGCACCAGTGCTGCCTTCTCCAAAGAAGTAAGATGTTTCAAATTTAGCTTCAAGGTAAGTCAATTCAATCAGAACACCTCCTATCAAAGCTTATGTTCAAAAAAGGGTGAGGCTGAGCAATATGAATAAAAGTCAAAGGGAAGCAGGGTGAATAAATCTTGTGCGACCCTGGCAAATAAAAATAGCAGAGGCCTTAAGAAAGATCATGGGTAGTCTAGCTCAAAGAAGTTTAACCAAGGGAAATTAGCTAAGTAGTTATCTGTTCACAAGCATGAGCAAGTTTCCCCTATAAAATATGGCACTGAACCTTCATTGAAAAAGGTGACAGGTTCATAAAAATTTAAGGTGAAGATAAACTGTGATGCAACAATGAAATTGGATGGTGTGTCACTATCTACAGAGTTGCATTTAGAAAAATAAAATAATCTTAGACAAGTGTAAGTATTATATTAAGCAGACAATCCCATAGATAGATTTCAGATTTCATCCTTGTTGGTTTATGAAAAAATTCCATGCAGTTTGAGCAGCTCAGTCTTTTATCTAAAACTTTCAAAAGTGATTTTTTGAAAATTTTGTGGCTGTAGAGATTTCTTCTCTAAATAATTGAACTGAAACCTGGTAAACAAAGACTTGAATACTAGTACTAGATTTTCTAATACCTCTTTCACTTTGAGGACAGGATCTTAGGATCATTTGTGACATACTATTACCTGGCTAGAAAATAACATGAATGGAAACATAAAAAATAGCAGTTCTTTTTGCTCCAATGAAACATGACAAAGAAATCTCATCAGAGAAAAATTTAAGAAACAAAATCCATACAAAGGCCCGTCTTTAGTGGGGTACTCTTTTCATTTTCACTACTAATAATAAAATAATGTTTCATCCATTATGGTACTCATTCTAATAATCTAATTTGATGTGTCATGCATTTTAAATTTTGATTTATTGTTTTACAATATAGATATTTAATTTTTTTATGCTTTTTAGATCCTTGAAAAACAATGTTTGAATTTTTTGTATGTTATTTCCTTCTCTGTGTTCCCATTCTCTTCAATCTGGGTAGATTTCCTAGCTGTCCATGAACCGTGTGCCTTGTCCACCCATTTTTAAACCTTGGTGTAACATAGAGAATAATAGTGGGTAGTACTATCGATAGCATCTTATTAGCATAATCATTTTAGATTCATTGAATGTATTTGAGAGGATGCAATATCTATGCAGGGTATTATATATGTACAACTCTTGGGTGTGCAACAAACTTCAAAGTTTCTCTAATAGGTAACATCTACAGTGGTTTGTTAACTTCACCATTTGGATCATTATTTTCTCATAGTTGGACTCAAATTTGAATTCTTTTCATTGCTTTTATGTGTTTTCCCTTTGCAAATTTTCAATGCATACAAGTTCAGAATATGGAAGGCTCTCTAATGTATCTCATATTTGTTAAGATTCTACATGCTAAGCTAGAGTATCAACATTCAATTCAACTTCACAATAATAGAATATACAAGATCACTGAAAGAAATAGTATCACAAGATCAACACAGATTTACCCTAGGAAAACCCTAAAGGGAAAAACCCGGCAAGAAAAGCTTCCTCAATATAGATGATAAAAAAGATAAAAGGTAAAACCTCAGACTGGTCCTTCTCCTCCTTGTAGATAAGACTTTCTCTCTTTCTCATGTTCTACACAACTATGTGTCTATGTGTTTCAAATGAGGAGCGCCTCTCTCTATTTATATTCTTCCACTCACTTAACTTTTCACTCAACTAAGTCGGCCCTACTAAACTTGACTGTGCCGACTTCTCTAGGAGGACTCAAAATAACTTAATATTATATTTAGGAGGGTGATAATGACCCGGCTTACAACAGATGGTTTTCCTCATGGCTCTCTACTGACCTAATACAATAATATCATCCTGACGGAGGAATAATAACATCTCCGAAAGGTTCCATCAATAAAATACATTTAGAATATTCTTCGAAGTTACAATAATTCAACACTTCCCCTTAATGAGAAGGGTATTCTACAACAACAACAAGAGACAGTAGGAGAAGGAGAGAGAGGATCTTCAAAATCATCAGGGTGATACATTTATAAATCATTGGAAGCTTTTCATCACCTTTGAAATATAGTCTTCATCTTCAATTTCAGTAGCAGCAACACTTTGATCATTCGGTCGACATCATCATGAGCATTTTAGTCTTTTTCAATCAGCAACATCATCATCATAAATAATTTGAACTTTTGAACATCATCATCATCATCAGCAATACTTTGATCTTTCGACTAGCAACATCATCATCATCAGCAACAACCTGCAATCCACAATATGAAGACGAAAGTCTATGGATCACTTTAGGACTTAAGTCTAGGGATGATACAATCCTACCACATTCTCGAAGACTGAAGTCTCCAGATACTATCATGGGATAATCACTCCCTATCACTTTAGGACTTAGGTCCAAGGATGATGCAATCCTACCACATTCTCGAAGATCGAAGTCTCTGGATACTATTACGAGATAATCACTCCCTATCACTTTAGGACTTAGGTCCAAGGATGATGCAATCCTACCACATTCTTGAAGACCAAAGTCTCTAGATTCTATTATGGGATAATCACTCCCTATCACTTTAGGAATTAGGTCCAAGGACGATGCATTCTTGCTTCTTTTTCAGAGACATAAGTCTATGGATCACTTTACGACAAGTGTCCAGGGATGATACAATCCCACTTATTTCTCATAGACGGAAGTCTACAGATCACTTTAGGACAAGTGTCCAGGGATGATACAATCCCACTACAACATCACTGGTCCACCTCTCGAGGAAGGTCTTTTCGAACAACATCAATCTTGTCTCGAAATTATTCAAACTTTATTTGAGACAAAGGCTTTGTCAACACATCAACAACTTGTTCATCGATACTCACATACTGGAGCTTTATGGCTCCCTTCTGTATCATATCTTGAATGTAGAAATATTAGATTTCTATGTGCTTTGATTTATCATGGAACACTGGGTTCTCTGTCATCTTTATACAAATATGGTTATCACATAGAATCACTATGGTATCCAACTCTAGGTTAAATAGACTTGACATCAGCTTTCAAATCCATATGGCTTCACAACCAGCAGAGCAAGCTGCTATGTATTCTACTTGAGCTGTGCTAAGAGAAACACTGGATTGTTTCCTGCTAAACCATGAAATCATAGTAGACCCCAGACAATAACATCCACCCGATGTGCTTTTTCTATCTGAGACAATTCCAGCCCAATATGCATCTATATAGCCATACAATTTGTAGTCATGGTTTCCATCATAGTATAGACCAAAGTCTATAGTTCCTTTCAGATATCTCATCACATGTTTTGCAGCTACCAGGTGAACACGTCTATGTTGAACTAGATACTGACTGAAGTTGTTCACAGGAAAACAAATGTTTGGTCTGGTATTTTTTAGATACATCAACGACCCAATAATATGTCTGTATTGAGTCACATCCACTAATTCTGATGATTCATCATCCAACAACTTCAGGTTGGTATCCATGGGTGTGGCTATGGCTTTGCATTCCAACATATCAAATATTTTCAAAATTTCTATTGCATACTTTTCTTGATTGAGAAAGATTCCTTCTAAGTTCTGCCATACCTCCAGACCTAGAAAATAATGCATTAACCCAAGGTATTTCATCTCAAATTCCTCAGTGAGATTCTTCTTGCATTCTACAATCCGTTTCTCATTCCCTGTCAGAAATAGGTCATTTACATATAGTAATAGTATGACAGGTTCATCTTCTATAACCTTAAAGTAAAGCATAGGCTTTACTCTTGGTAAAGTCCAAGCTCATCAGGAAACTATCTATCCTTCCATACCAAGCTCTAGGAGCTTGCTTTAGGCCATACAATGCCTTCTTCAACTTGCATACGTGAGTCTGTTTGTCTTTAACTTCAAATCCTTGTGGTTGTTCTATGTATACTTCTTCCTCAATCACACCATTCAGGAAAGTTGTCTTTACATCCATTTGGTGTAAGTTCCACTTCATCATGGATGCAAGTGCCATGATGGCTCTAATTGAATTATACCTTGCTATTGGTGCAAATGTTTCTTCATAATCAATTCCCTCTTTCTGAGAGAAACCTCTAGCCACAAATCTTTCCTTGTATTTCTCTATACTTCCATCAGCTGCATGTTTTATCTTGTAGATCCTGAACACCATTCTTCATTATTGATTGGTATTCTTCCATCATTGCTTCTGCCCATTCATTCTTCTGTATAGCTTCTTCATAGTTATAGGTTCTTGATCTACAAGATCACACATTAAATCTACATAGTTGGAAAATGGCTTGGGCTTCTTGCTTATCCTTGTGGATCCTTCTGGAGCTCCATATCTTTATGCTTTTTGTATAATTTCTCTTGCCCAAGCAGGATTTCTCTTTCATGATATCTCCATCATGGGAGGTTCTTTTGGTTCTGTCATATCACGATCTTTAGGTGTTTCATCTTCAGGGAGGAATGTAGCCTCTACATTTTTGGGAGGTGCATCTTCCTCATATACTTCTTCATGTTGACATTTTTTGGATCTCTTGAGAGCTGCTTCTTCATCAAATGTTACATCTCTACTGATTTCCATGTGATGGAAACCAGGAATGTAAATTCTGAATGCCTTGGATACTTCATAGTATCCAACAAATATTCCCTTCTTTCTGGAATGGTCCAACTTGGTTCTTTTCTCTTTCGGTATGTGAACATATACTAGAAAAATGAATATCTTGAGGTGACTTACTTCATTCTTCTTTCCCGTGAACATCTCCTCTGGAGTCTTGAATCCAAGGGCACTGTGAGATATTCTATTTTGTACATAGACAATAGTTCTTGCTACTTCTTCCCATAGATGCATTGGAAGATCTTAATCATATATCATTGTCTTCACTTCCTCCATGATGGTTCTGTTCTTTCTTTTTGCAACACCATTTTGTTGAGGATTGTAGGGAGTAGTTAGTTCCCTCTTGATTCCGGCATCTTTACAAAAGGATTTAAATTCTTTTGAAGTATATTCTCCGCCATTGTCTAATCGGAGTGTCTTGATTCTTTTGTCTAAAAGGTTTTCTATCAAGGATTTGAATTCCTTGAAATTTTCAAACATTTCGTTCTTTGCTTTCAAGAAGTATATCCATGTTTTTATTGAATATTCATCAATACATGTAATATATTATTCAAAACCACTCAAGGATGTGGAGGACATTGGACCACATACATTTGAATGAATTAATTCCAACGTACCTTTAGTTTTTGTTTCACTCTTTGGAAATGGATTCTTGATATTCTTTCCTTTTGCACATCCTTTGAAAATTCGTTCATGGTTGGTCTTAAAGTATGGTAATCCCGTCACTACTTTTTTCACATGAGGTAGTGCTTTGTAATTTATGTGGGCAAGCCTCCTATTCCACAGTTCACTAGGGTTAGTGGTCTCATGAACAAGGGTTGTTTCTAAATGTCCCTTGATTTTATACAAACCTCCTTCTTCGTCACCAATGATAAATGCATCTTCAATTGAATTTCCTTTAGACCACATGAGTACTCGTCCATATATGAATGCAACTCTATATCCTTTCTTATCTAATGCTGCAATAGAAAGTAAGTTCTTCCTTAGACCTGGTACATATAAAACTTCCTTCATATTTAGGGGGTTTCCTTAATCAAGTTTGTATCTTGCTTCACCAATTCCTTTGATTGGATATTGATAGTAATCTCCTAGAGATACTTTCTGAGGAGAGTTCTTTTCTTCAAGTTTTGATAGAATTTTATCTTGTCCTGTCATGTTCTTTGAAGCACCACTATCAATAATCCATGTGTCTTCTCCAGGTGTTACAGACCCAGAGAGTGCAGAGAATAGTACATACTCTTCTGCATCTTCTTCTCTTGCTTTATTTCTCTGAGTTCCTTCTTCTTCTTCTTCTTATTCATCCTCATCTTCAGCTAGATGTGCATGATGTCTTTGTTGTTGGTCCTCTTCTTGTATTCTTCTTTCTTCAAAGGAAAATTTCTGGCAATGTGTCCTATCTTATCATAATTGAAACATTGAAAGTTGGAGTGGTCCCTCTTTGGGAAACTTTCTCTTGTTCTTTGGGACCTTCTGGGAGGTTGAGACTCCTTGTGGTTTCCATTCTTGAAGTTGGGTTGACTTCTTCTTCTCTTGGTATGGGTGGCTAGGGCTTGATCATCTTCCTTCAGTAGAGCTTCTCTATTGGCCACTCTAACCTCCTCTTGAATACAATATTCCCATACAATATCAAACTTCATGCTTTCCTTTCTGGCACACATAGTTGGATGAATGAATTCCAGGGTCTAGTGAGACCATTGAGAGCAGTCATAACCAACTCATCTTCATCAAGGGTGTCTCCAATGGCTTCTAGTTGTTCCTTAAACTGGGAGACCCTTGTGAAATAGTCTTGGATGGATTCTCCATGACCCATCTTAGTGCTCTTCAGTTGAGCTCTTAGATTCATCTTTTTGTTGATGTTTCTTCCTTCATACATCCTTGCTAGGGCATCATACATTTATTTCAGAGTCTTCTTGGATGAAAATTAAGGGATCAAGTGATCCTTGATAGAGTCAACAATAATCTGTTGTGCCGTAATTAGATCCTTTTTGTGCTTATCCTTAGCTTCAACCTTATCAGGTTCTACAAATTCTTCCTCGATATATTTGTCAAGATCATTCTCCTTCAGAATGAGGCCAATTCTATATTTCCATGCTCGGTAATTCTCTATGCCCTCTAGTTTGTCCTCAAGCTTGGTGCTTGGGGCCATCTTGTCAGGAGATTACAAAAAAATGAAATTCTTGAAAATGATAAACTAATCTTACTAGGAGATGCACTTGACTAAGGTGATTGGACTGGTGTGCTTGGTTTTTGGAGATCTCAAGTCTTCACCTTTCAAAGCTGACTTGTGAGATTCTGCAGTGCAGTTTTCTAGTCCAGTGTCAAACTAGGGTTTGACTTTCTCGGATATCTACCCACTAAAAAATTTCGATCTCGGGCTCAGTGGATGCTCTCTAAGAGGGCACAATTTTCTATGTAGTCAGATCTTCAAAAATCTAATTTTCTCCGAAACCCTAATTTCTTGTTGGAGAGGGAGAGAGGGATTTTTCACCTTGTGAAAGTTGACCTATTCAGGTTAGCTTTGATACCATGTTAAGATTATATATGCTAAGGTATATTATAACCATTCAATTCAATTTCACAATAATAGCATATACAGGATCACTGAAAGAAACAATATCACAAGATCAACACAAATTTACCCTGGGAAAACCCTAAAGGGAAAAACCTAGCAAGAAAAGCTTCCTCAATATAGATGATCAAAAAGATAAAAGGTAAAACCTCATATTGGTCCTTCTCCTCCTTCCAGATAAAACTTTCTCTCTCTCTCATATGCTACACAAGTGTGTGTCTGTGTGTTTCAAATGAGGAGCACCTCTCTCTATTTATATTCTTCTGCTCAATTAACTTTTCACTCAACTAAGTTGGCCCTACTAAACTTGACTGGGTTGACTTCTCTAGGAGGACTCAAAACAACTTAATATTATATTTAGGAGGGTGCTAATGAACCGACTTTCAATGGAGGGTTTTCCTCATGACTCTCTACTAACCTAATACAATAATATCATCCTGAGAGAGGAATAATAACATATCTGAAAGTTTCCATCAATAAAATACATTTGGAATAATCTTTGAAGTTACAATAATTCAACAATCTTGCTTGTGACTGCCAAAATTAGACTATAGTTTTGATACATTTGAGGTCATTTTAGATGTAATTCATGCTTGCAATAACTCTACCAGCTTCTCCTGCACTTATTTAGTCAAATACTTTGAAGGGTTTTGGTTCAATTATAGAAAGTTAGCTGGTTACTTGGAATGATTCTAGTGACCTTTCCATTAGCTTGTGGATTACTTTAAAGGTGTTTACATTATTGGGGGTTCCTCATGAGATCCATGGATGATATGAGATGGATTGGCACATCAAAGATGGTCCATGAAGGATTTGCACATAGGAGATAGCTTGCTTAGTGTTTTCTTGACCTGGATTGGGTGCTTGCTTGAAATTCTTCTCTAGGGCATTAGGGTTATCTTGACAGAGTTGTGGATATGTCACCTACTGTCCTTAGTATCTCTCCTATGTGTCTTTGGTTGCTGTGTTGTAGTGAATCATTAGTATAGGGAACTTTAGAGTAAATCCCTGTGGCCAACTATCAATAGTCATGTAGAACAATAATTGAGCAATTCCTTTTATCCCAAGATCTAAAAATCCATGTGCTATAAAAAATAAAATGGTTAATAGTTGGATATAGATCATCCCTTTCAAGGCTAAAATCCTTGTAGAGCTACCACTGGAGTAATATCATTACTAATTTCTGTGGACTCTGTAGTTCTTATGCAAGCTGCAATTTTCTGGAGATTGGACTCCTGTGTGACTCAAAAACCAACTTGCAGCAGCTCGGAGGACAATCTATAATATTTCAAATAGCCATCCTGCAAACAATTACAGAGAATATGTAGTCATTATGCTCATGAAACTTTCGTCTCGTAATTAATTGTCTCACCATGCAATAAATGCCATCATCATTCCAATAACGACAATCATCCTGGAATGACTTTTTTAACCCTGCCAATATCAAGAAATTGCCTACAAAATATTAGCTTTGCATAAAAAAGGCTGATTCAACTAACAACAAAAAGTTCCTCTGCAAAAATCAGAACTCTAGCTTGCATATAATAATATTCTCTATAGTCCACTTGGACAAAATTTCCATTCTGCAATATTTTACAAAATTATGAGGTTGGCCCACCCAAAATCATGCCAAACTGCATTCCCAGTTCTTCCCACATATTTATACAGAGTAACTGTTGAAAGTTCAATGTGCAACCAAAAAATATTGAGTGTGCACCCTACAAAACTGCCCAACAATCATCAAACTACCTTGCCAAGATGCCCAACAACTAAAAAAATTGACCCAAAAGTAATGCTCCCTATGAATGTTCTTTAGAGAAAATACACAGTCTTTGGAGTCTGCATGGTGTGTGTGCTTTCTCAATTTTATGTGGCTCCATTTATCAGATTCTCATGCATTTTATAAGGTTTCTTGTTTTTATAATAAAGTATTTATATTGATTCTTAGTCTAGAGTTGTATTCATGTAGTTCAACACCATCCTTCTCATCCTCTAGGAATAACACTCTTGCCAAAAATACCATGTTTTAAATTATTCACACCAAATATGCTATATCATTGACTCCCCATTCCAAATAAACGATCTGCATACTAAAAAAATAACCATCCATGCTACTCTTTTGTTGCTTATATTGCCAATATCAATGCATGTTATTCTTGATACCTGTGAGCCATATAACTCCTTTGTCTATTCCACTTGTGACCTCAAAACCCTTCTCTCTAAGTGAAGCTCCATCCATCCCAATTCTATGATTTTATCCCATATCCAAGATAATAACATTTGTACATTCAAATTAATGAAAGGAAAAGGTGTATCACTTTGCCTGCAAAAACATTGGTCTCAAGTTCCCATTTATATCACTCAAGATAAAACATTCAAAACATAATAAAGAAAAATGAATATAGTTATTGTCTAGGTGGAATTACAAGGATGCATCAGTAATAGCCCAAGGGGTTAGCTCAACCAGTTGCTACCAATGTTGTTGTTGCATTTTCCTAATTCTCTGTCAACGGGTGCCTAATTCAAATGCCCTAGATTAGGAAACAATGAGTTTACTAGGGATTCCATCCATGAATGTAGAGAAGCATCGCTTGGGTTTCCTTGTAAGTTTTTCCTTTGAAAATAAGATGCATTACTAATGGATAGAACCTTTAATAAATTAAATGTGAATCCTGAAACTTGATATGCATGGTAATGTCTGTAAATGTGATTTTAAAAACACAAACATACTCTAAGGAAGAGACATCACTTACTAAACTTGTAATGTTTGGGAGAAAAAAGTAACCTGTGGTTCTCTCAAGATATGCTTTCCTATTGGAGAAGCAATAGATTTTTGTAGTAGATCACTAATAATTTCTTGTTTCTGCAACAATAAAAAATGCAACGAACAAAAAAAACTGTAAGAATCACTTTCCTTCGCTAGTAGGATCAAGAAATCTATGAAATCATTTGACTGAAAATGTAATTATACACTAGAAAACCTGTAGGGAGGACATACCAACAACAAGGGTGAAAAGCATGGCATTAGTTGCGTCCATATCTTAGAGATTGCTTTGTTTCTTTGTTCCTTGCTTTTATAGGAGTGGTTTTTTCACTCCAATTTTTGTGTTGCCACAAATGTACTAATGAGTCCCATTGTCCTACTTTTTGTCATTCATTGGACCTTAATACAGTTGTCTTATCTTATCTCAACAGGAAGCATGAATTGATGTGTTTCGTTTCTTTGTTCAGTTCTAACTTCTCACTGTCTAAAAATTTAGGGCATTTTGAAAATATGCTAGCTTTGAAGGGCTGAAATTTGAAAGGAAGAAAAGGAAGATACATTAGTTGTGTCAAGTGACAAGGATAATTATAATGGAAACAAGATTAACTTGTGACATGTTTCTTTCTATAGCCATTGCAATTTCATCAGAATTTGTCAAAATTGCTTTAGCAATTGCAGGCCCTAGAGATGATATTTCTTTGCCAATATTTTGATAGGGTGTTGTAAAGAATTCAGTTTTAGAGACTATCATCACTACATGTGGCATGATGTTGGATCCTCTACTAATGGTATCCTCCTTAAATCCTGTGTGCATTTCGTCAGCGTATCTTTCAAGATGCTCCTCAATTGATGACTCGAGTTGATGGTCCTCTTTAATTAAAGAGTACTCCATTGAAAATAAAATGCACTTCTGAAATCTTTAGTTATCTTGTCGGGTTGCAATATTCAGGTTCTCATTAATCAGAAATCTATAGAATATTTAAAGAAATACCGCATTTATTCAATCCTATGTGATAAAAGGAAAAACAAAATCAATAAAAAACCAGCCAGTGCAAATGATGAAAGGAGAATGATTACAGTTGGATTTTTTATATTTAGGCATATAATTTAAATAGAAATTATAGTGTTTAAATATGCCTGCATTGAGGAATTGCATAGAGCTAGTGTTTCAAGTGGGTTTAGAATAAATGGATTGATAGTATGCCCTAAAAAGGAACTGTTAATCACTGTAGTAGTTTCTATTTCCAGCCCATGCATTTGATCAGAATTTGTTTTCCCATCCGTGGAGCTGCAAACAATGTGCTTCCAATGAGAACTAGTTGAAGATTCGATTCTGATTATGTCCACAATATCTTTTGAACACGTCATGTCTTCCCTGGTTTGCTAAGAGAAAGAAAAAACATTCTCTTAATATGACATGCTATATGGCATACCCAAATTGCAAAACTTGGATGTATGTCCCACTATACTCTTCATATCACTTAAGTCAAACATCATTGCAGTAGATCCTTCATCTGTGACTTTTGGGTTTGTGGCTGATGTAGAAACTGAATCCCTTGGATATGGATATACATTGTTACTAATTGAAAACACTTGAATAAACTTGTATGAATCTTCATTATTACAATATTTTAAATCAGTAGATCTGGAAACTTTAAGATAAAATTTTCCATCAGAAGGAAGAAAATCATGTGATTTATATCCTGCATATAGGCTCGAAATAGTGAACGTAGATAATTCATTCACAGCAATTGTTTCAAGCAGCTTTCTAAGAGAATTGACAAGAGAGTACCTACCACCCTTCCAAGAATATTTGCAGCGACCTGAAACAGTTTTACGCTAACAAAGTGTTGTTGCACTGGAATATATATGTGATATAAATGCACATTTTTGCTCTTGTGAGAGAGTATATGTGGTTTGGGAACCTCCAACATCCCTCAGTACATCAAGTAAAATGGGGACTTAACAATCCAACTCCCAAAGCCTGAGCTTGCAAGTGGGTCTGTTATGCATTCACTAGCTTTGGTAAATGGAAATAACAGTTCTACTTTCCAAACTAGTTCATGTGAGAAGCAATCATCTCTCTACATAATAGAAACCACAAGATTCTGACACATCTACCTCCTTCAGATGCTAATATGAACCTGTTTGTGATGAAACCCCTAGGAAACCATTATGCACTGAGACCTATATAAAGTATAAAGCTGTAAAGGAAAGAGAGACTTGCAGACCACCTATAACAAGTTGTTAAACCTAGAAAATTAGTATGCCATTCTCCTTTCCTTGTCAAATTGATTTCTTAGAGGAGGGTGGAAACTTGACAACCTCACTACTAGATATTTTTTCTGATATCCATTTTAAAAAGGACAATCGATCTTAAACACATCTGACAACCAGTAACAATACATTTTGTCCAGTTTTGGTGGTTTTTTAGCACTTAACTATCTTTAGTACTCATGCAAGTGTATTCTAGGCTTAAGTAATATAAACTAGAGATTACCTTTTATCATCGGTACCATATGTTAGAAAATTTTTGTATCATAAATGTGTACGTATTGAATAATGCAAAGACACAACCTTTCAGGGAGAAATTCTCCCTCTCCTTCATTCTTTCACCATGTTCATATCAGTTGGGAGCAAAGCCTTGATTTGACACTCATCTCAGTCTTCTTTGGAGTCTATCTCCGCACCTTAACCTAAATCAAGGTAAATATTCAGTTGCATAGGTTACAATTAGATATTTTCTTCAATACCCTGTTTAGGAAGGAAATTTATTTTGAGGCAATCTACAACTATCTACTTTTCTACAATACATCCTTTTTTCTATGATTCCTGCACTTCTACTGCACAGCCTATAGTTTTTGTTGTATGGTGTATTTTTCACTATGTTCCTACTTACTTGCCACGAGGCTTACTTTTCTGCTGTATGGATTGATTTTTTGTCATATGGCCACTTTACAACTTTCTTTTTTGCTATACAACCACCTTATAATACCATATGGCTTGAAAATATCCCTAAAAAAGAAACTAACAAAAAAGAAACAGATTTTTTGTTCTTGGGAGGGCATTACTTGGGTCAAGGGTATCTAGTAAAACCATCCATGATGTCAACTGATTAAAGGAACGGGATGGCTTACAAATCATATCACTTTTATTTTACAAATGAAAGGGAAAATAGAGATAATGAGAAACATAGAAGAGGCTATAATCCATGTGGATATAGGTAGGTGTATTCATTACTAATCTGGTCTCAACCAATGTTATCAGAACCAGACCTATCATTGAACCAGGAACCAGACTGAAATCGGAAAAAAACCGGTAGACAAAAAAATACATAAAATATTCATATTTTGTAAAAAAACATATATATTCATGTGCATACATATGAATTCAAACCATTAATACACAAATATGCAAAGTTTCTCATATATATATCAAGTACGGGTCAAATAACCAAAATATCATCGATTCAATGCATCACTAAAGTTTCGATCCAAAATACATCATTGAAGTTGTGAACCAAAATACAACATTGAAGTTTAGAACCAAAATTTGAGTTGTGTGGGTCCTTGGGAAGCTTCCATAGGACACTGTACGGACCAGACCAGTTCCGTATAAAATCGGTCGGTTCAGCGGTTTTGGTCCAGTTCCATCCGGTTCAAGGTCAGTTCAGGCTCAAAATATGGCCCAAGCAGTTCAAGGCCCTGACTAGACTAGAAAACCCTATAAACCGGTCAGACCGGCCAGTTTTTCTTGAACCAGACCAGGTCTGATAACACTGGTCTCAACCATCAGAGTTAGTCATTTGATCTGTCTATGCTGGGTTTCCATAGCTTGTCCCTGATGTGCTTCATCCTTATTGATCTCTTAGTCATATTCTCGATGTTGGATCCCATGATAGTATAGTTGGATCCCACCATGGTGCTTGAGGACTCAATCAGTGAGCTCGTTCCTCAGTCACTCCTCTCTCCTTTGGTTATCAAGCCTAGGAGATATTGATATCATTGACATCATCCTCAGATCTCTCTCTCTCTCTCTCTCTCTCTCTCTCTCTCTTAATCAACATCAAGATGTCTAGATATTTGTTGCCGCCTTTCACACACCTGGGGGGGGGGGATGTGGCATAAATATTCAAGCCACTCGGTGTGTCCTTGGTGGAAAGTCTCAAGTCAAGGTTGTCATCTTGTTCTTGACTCCTCCATTTAGGCTCAACTCCTAACGAAGCCAAGGAGGGTAGAACCTATTAAGTTACTAAGGAAAACTTATTTATTATGATGATGGTCTTAAAGAGTATGTTTTTTAGGAGTTTCGATTTAACAATTATAAACAACAAATAACATGATGAGATAATCACAATTGAGCACGAAAATGACACCCAATCACATATAGATTGAAAGAAATAAATAGTTGACCAGTGCCTTGAAAATGGAGTCGAAAAATAATTAAGAGTGCTTGCAAGTGCTGGAATGAATGTTGTGCAATTGTATCTTGGTTAATTTTAAATTAATGTGAAAAGATGAGTAAATTAACTTAGGCGAGGGGACTCCAGATATACCCAGGGGGTACTTGGAGTATGTCCAAAACTAAATCTTCACGGCTACCCGCAAGGAATATGTGGGCTGAATGGAGTCTCTGAGACTGTTGTTCATAATGCACCTAAAGGTGTAATAGAGATCGGTGCCTCGAGGTCACTTTTCAGGAGTTCTCGCTTCCTTTGGGTATTTTGCCACCGTAATGGTTTGATCGGGGCATTGGATTTTTGCCTAAGGTGGTTAATATGGGGAGAGTGAATCCTAATTATTCTAGTCACTCGCTTTGCTTTTGATGCAGCTTGACTGATCGGATGAACCGCAACCAAGTGCAGAGTATCCACACCAGAGTCTTGTCAATTTTAGTAAATTTTAAGAGTGTGTTCTTGTTAAAAAATAAGACCCTCTAGGAATCTCTTTCAGTCCAAGTGGACCTCAATCAGGAAATCAAGGAGGGGTTAATTTTATTTCTTGCATGTGAAAAATAACAATGAAAATGGAATCAGAGATACACAACAACAATTTTCTAATTAGTCCTACCACGCATCTCTTTTCCCTTGCGAGTCAATCGGGAAGTCATGGGGTAAGTAGTATGATTAATTATGAATTTAAAATATGGAATATTGAAAAATGTTATCAAAGTATACAATCCTACATGTCAATACTAAACTAGAATAGAAAAAAGGGAAAAATGCAAAAAAGTGAAACGGACACGGATCCCCCCTGGGGGGATGGGGAGCGGGCTCGAAAGATCCTACTATAAATGATTCCTTTTTTATTATTATTGGTTAAATATCATAATACTGAATTATGCACTTTGTTCCTTTTTATTGGGGATCCAAAGGCTTACAAAAACCTTGTAACAAGCTGAAATAAAATCACATTGGTGGGGGAAGCCTCTGGGAAGCTCCGGTTCACCCAAGAGTTGGAAAATGGGCAGAGTATCCTTCTATTTTTTGTTAAACCTGATAACAAACAGCAAGAAATTAAAATAAAATGTTCCCAAAAACACTTTGAAAGTGTTTTGGGTCACCACACAGATTATAAAAAAAAAACTAAGTAAAATTTGTCAAAAAGGGCTAATCTAGTTTTTCAAAAAGGAACCAAGGAAAGAAAGCTTTCCTTGGGATCTTGGATTGCTGTTTGAGCAGCCAATGAGATATGCACTTTTATTGCAAAATATGAAACTTTAAATAACAACAAGGGAAACAACCTTATTTGCAAGCTACAAATTTCCTTTATAATGCTTTCAAAAAAGAGGGTAATTTCAGCTAGATCTCTTCAAATATAACTTTATATGCAAAAAGGAACTGAGATCTAAAATTAATAAAGGATATTACTAACTAGATCTATATGTGATTTTCTTAATGAGACAGATCTAAGCAATAATATTCTTAAATAATAACCAATTTGAAGAAAAATTAAGATTTTGAAGGAGGAAGAGGAAAAGAGAAGTCCTTGTTGCTGAAGCAGATCTGCAAAAGAAAATTGTTAGTGAAGCACCAAGGGGCACAATATTTGCAATATTTGTTGGAAAACTAGTGGAATCAAACATAAACCACAACTCTTCCAATCACGACAAACCTGTAAGCTAAACAACAAATCCTGCAAACAAAACCATTAAATCTAAAGATACATATGAGAAGTAGATGATATAGCATGAAAATAATCTTATTTAGCATGCAAATGTTAGCTCATTCAAAAATATGTAGCAAAATGGGAGTAAGTAAGATTAATTATAATGATCTATTCCTATGATTCCAATAATCATTCAAGCAGACAACAATTTAACGAAAAATTTGAAAAAATAGCAGTTCACCTCAAACGCAGCATGATAATGATGATTCACACATGAAAAGTACTCCATAATTTAGCCTCCAAAGCTTCTATTTATTTCAACAACTAATGATCAATACAATATTACAATAGCCATCCCTTCAATCCAGCTCTAACTAGCTCAGAAGAGGTAATGGATGCTTTATTTATAGCAAAAACAGGAGATCCAACCCAGGGGGGCGCAAATCCCAAGGAGAGATAGACTGCAGTTGCATGTGGAATGAATATAGGCCTGATTTGAGTCTAACTAAGCCTGATTTGAGTCTCACTAAGTGCAAATTTCAATCAGAGAGCTGATATCCCTGACACATCAACCTGCTAACTGAAGCATCCACCAAAAATAAACCAAAGGGGCCCACACGTGTGGAGGAGAGAGGGAGGGCACAATTCCCAAGATTGCATGCTGTGGTGCACTCCCATATCAACCTATATCACCTCCTTTAGTCAAGGATTTGTCAGATCCAGTCAATCCCAAGCCGATGAGACCGATTTCAGTCAAATCGAAGTAAATCCCAATGATTTAGGATTTTGAATTCTCTCCATTATTTAATTAATTTATCAATATTTGATTTTTAGGGATTTTGACCTGAGTGATGGACAAATCACTCAAAACTTAGAAAAAATGGGTCTATGGGTTTACATGGTTCTCTAAGCTTGAAAATGAGCACCCCCATGACTGAAACTGATTATTGAGCCCACTTTTATTACAAAATCAATTTTTCCAATTAGACTATTAAAAAATAGCCTAAGTTTTGTGGAAAAATTAAAATTAAAAAAAAAAAACTTAAAAATTAAAAAAAAAAACCTAGGGGGACTTAGACATGTTCATATGACTTGACCATGATGCCTAGCATGTTTATACATTGACACATAGACTCTAATAACCTCAATAGGCTTAAATGCCAAGCCGAACACCCCAAATTTGGAGGTATTGAGTGAAAAACTCAGAAATTATCAGTCGTTTATTCAACAACCACTAATAACCAAGGGAAAAAACACCCTGGGATGATCAGATTGAAAAATAAAGTCTAAGGGACCGAGTCTTTTATAGACACTATCATGCTAGAACATCTTATTACAACTCCCCCATGGGGTATGAACATGTGATATAGTATGAAAAGCACTTCCCAGAAGCACTTCCGAAGGTCATCTGAAGTCCGAACAAATCATCATTGTTCGGTTCACCAGGCTCACTTGATAAAAAACCATTGAGTACAACTTAGGTGGTAACATCTGGCTCCAACTGCAGGATGTGTGCTCGATCTGGTCTTTTAAGGCAAGGAGAGGATACGAGAACACCAGAATCTCTAGTTTATACACCTTGTAAAAACATGTCAACTTGACAAGAAAACCTCAGTAGCACAAAATCCAAATGAACCATTAAGCTGATTTATTCAAACAAAATAAATGTAGCTAAATATTGAAAGAATTTTTTTGTTATAGCTAAGTACAAAATAGAAATGTAGAAAGTAAATGCTCTCTTTCAAGGAGCTTATTTTCCTACTCTAAGCATGATAAAAAAAGGGTTAAGTGTAATCATAAAGCCAATGTAACCACCTAAGCATTTTATTAACATAAAAAAAATTCCTTGTCTTTGGTTACTAGCCAAAGTAAGGATACTTTATTCAGAAAATGCAAACCTGCGTGATGATACGAAATGAGCGGGTTGGATGGGAAATCATAGGCATGATTAAAGTCATTAAAGTTCTTCCAAAACTGGTATGTGCTCGCGCAGGCTGCTTCTATCCATGACTAGATAGGACTGATATACCAATTGGAAAGATGAGGCAGAGTGACTACATCCTCATACTGATCATTAGGGCTTGTCAAATGATAACTCGTTGCATGAGCCCCAAGTAGCTCCAAATCATAAGGAACCTCTATATGTGAAGAAGATGGCTGAGACTGATATTCCACTGACTGCATTACTATTGACTTTGTGCAGCTCTTCATGATATGAATCTGAATGATCATGTGAAAATTCTGAATGCTCCTCTTCCATACTAAGATTTTCCTAGGTATCTAGATCCATGCTCCCCTCTATGGATGTATCGTAGATTGGACTTCCACAATGTTTTGAATAAACACTCCCCTTGCTGGACATATCATGAATGGGGTTCTCAATAATATTTTCACAAGTTGGATTATCTATGAAATTCCAATAGTCATCACTCCCATCCATGTCTTATGTGGGGGACTCTTCATCCATGGCATCGTGCTCTTGCCCATCCATGTCTTCCTTGTTGGTATCACATCCTAAGATATAAATGCCCTCCTCCTGTTCATAATAATCATCCTTCAAAGTTTTGGTTTCAAAGGTATTACAAGAAGTTAAATTTTCCAAAACCTCATCCCTAAGTGATGAACAGAGAGGAGTGTCATCATACACATCATAAATTTCTTCATAAGTGTCGATCTCTATAATGCTTTCCTCATGAGGGATTTCTGGAAAAATGTTAGCATTGCAACAAACCCGAGAATACCTCACATCTTCAATGTTTTCAGCTATGGTGACATGAGGAGAGTCTTCAACAATGTGTTCAATCATGGGCTACTCGTGAAGATCTTCAACATGATTGTCATGGATGTTCCCCTCTTTATAATATTGCTGTGTGTTGAGAGATACCTCATATTCTTTAATAAGACGCTTAATTACTTATTTTCTTAAATAACCATGGGGAATCTCTTTGATGGGAGTATCATGGGTCTCCTCTTCACTTAAATGTTCAAGAAGTGATTCCAAGTCTTCAATACTTTGTATCATGGAAAAAGGTCCATCATATGTTTCCATGTGATACTCTATGCCAGATAGGTAGAAGGTATAGATATTTTCAAGGAATTTTTTCAAACCATTCATACTACCCCTACCATCATGCCACTACTCTAAACACTTCCAAAGGAAGCTTGGAAACGAAGTTATACATTTATTAGGAAGGCCTTGATAGAACCAACAACAGGCCTCACCCTGAAAAGTACTAGCAAACATTTCCATCATATTGTCTTCATGAAGCACATTGGAGTGAGCCATCAACTGAAGGAAATATTTGACATGCCAGATGGCCAAATCACCATAATTTCCATGAAATACTGGAAGCCATTTATATGCATCCCCCACACCATCACAATAGTTAGGAAAACCCGGGATGTTTGAGAAATCGATAAGCTGAAAAAGTCTGGCTATCTAGGCACCATACTGCTCCCTTAATTCATCCATATCAAAAATTAATAGTATACATTTGATATAACCATTAAACCTTGTTCTGAATAGGTGGAGCTGCCAAGTGATGAACTTTAAAGGTTTTAATATGTCAGATGGGCTCATCTACACACAACAAAGCCTCACAAGTTTATGAGATAACATGGTTTTATCCCTTCAATGGAGTCACCATGTGAGAATTAAAATATACATTTAAGAACTCTCACAAAAATTATTTTTTGCTTTTCTTCGTAAAAATAAAAACTGAAAAAAGTCAGTGGAGTCGCCAGATGGATCGAGTTTTAAATTAAAGACAAGATCAATCAATTTTTTTTTTATCTTTTTAGTTGTTTAGAAAAAAGTTAAGCTAAGTCGTACTCGGGAATAAAAAGATTTATCCCCGGAAATGGCGCCAAAAAGTGTTGCCGCCTTTCACACACCTGGGGGGACGTGTCAGAAATATTCAAACCACTCAGTGTGTCCTTGGGGGCAAGTCTCGAGTCAACGCTATCACCTTGTTCTTGACTCCTCCGTTTAGGCTCAACTCCTAACGAAGCCAAGGGGGGGTAGACCCTATTAAGTTACTAAGGAAAAATTATTTAGTATGATGATGGTATTAAAGAGTAAGTTTTTTAGGATTTTCGATTTAAAAATTGTAAACAATAAATAACATGATGAGATAATCACAAGTAAGCACTAAAATAACACCCAATCACATATAGATTGAAAGAAATAAATAGTTGACCAGTGCCTTGAAAATGGAGTTGAAAAATAATTAAGAGTGCTTGCAAGTGCTGGAATGAATATTGTGCAATTGTATCTTGGTTAATTTTAAATTAATGTGAAAGGATGAGTAAATTAACTTAGGCGAGGGGACTCCAGATATACCCAGGGGGTACTTGGAGTATGTTCAAAACTAAACCTTCACGACTACCTGCAAGGAATATGTGGGCTGAATGGAGTCTCTGAGACTGTTGTTCATAATGCACCCAAAGGTGTAACAGAGATCGGTGCCCTGAGGTCACTTTTCAGAAGTTCCCGCTTCCTTTGGGTATTTTGCCACCGTAATGGTTTGATTGAGGCGTTGGATATTTTCCTGAGGTGGTTAATTTGGGGAGAGTGAATCCTAATTATTCTAGTCACTCATGTTTCTTTTGATGCAGCTTGACTGATCGGACGAACTGCAACCAAGTGCAGAGCATACACACCGGAGTCTTGTCAATTTTAGTAAATTTTAAGAGTCTGTTCTTGTTTAAAAAGAAGACCCTCTAGGAATCTCTTTCGGTCCAAGTGGACCTCAATCGGGAAATCAAGGAGGGGTTAATTTTATTGCTTGCATGTGAAAAATAACAATGAAAATGGAATCAGAGATACACAACACCGGTTTTCTAATTAGTCCTACCACGCATCTCTTTCCCCTTGCGGGTTAATCGGGAAATCGTGGGGTAAGTAGTATGATTACTTATGAATTGAAAATATGGAATAAAGAAAAATGTTATCAAATTATACAATCCTTCATGTCAAGACTAAACTAGAACAGAAAAAAGGGAAAAATGCAAAAAAGTGAAACGGACGCGGATCCCCCTTGGGGGGATGGGGAGCGGGCTCGAAAGAGCCTACTCAAAATGATTCATTTTTTATTATTATTGGTTACAATATCATAAAACTGAATTATTCACTTTGGTTCTTGTTATAGGGGATCCAAAGGCTTACAAAAAGCTTGTAACAAGCTGAAATAAAATCACAGTGGTGGGGGAAGCCTCCGGGAAGCTTCGATTAGCCCAAGAGTAAAAACACAGGCAGATTATCCTTCTCTTTTTTGTTAAACATGCTAACAAACAGAGATAAATTAAAATAAAATTTTCTCAAAAACACTTTGAAAGTGTTTTGGGTCACCACACAGATTATAAAAAAAAACTAAGTAAAATTTGTCAAAAAAGGGCTCATCTAGTTTTTCAAAAAGGAACCAAGGAAAACAAGTTTTCCTTGGGATATTGGCTTGCTATTTGGGAAGCCAATGAGATATGCACTTTTCTTTTAGAATATGAAGCTTTAAAGAACAGCAAGGGAAACTTCCTTATTAGCAAGCTACAGATTTCCTTTATAATGCTTGCAAAAAAGAGGGTAATTTCAGCTAGATCTCTTCAAATATAACTTTATATGCAAAAAGGAACTAAGATCTAAACTTAAGAAAGGATCTTACTAACTAGATTTATATGTGATTTTCTTAATGAGACAGATCTAAGAAAAAATATTCTTAAATAGTAACCAATTTGAAGAAAATTAATATTTTGAAGGAGGAAGAGGAAAAGAGAAGTGCTTGTTGTTGAAGCAGATCTGCAAAAAAAACTTGTTAGTGAAGCACCGAGGGGCACAATATTCACAATATTTGTTGGAAAACTAGTGGAATCAAACCTGAACCACAAATCTTCCAATCACGACAAACCTATAAGCTAAACAACAAATCCTGCAAACAAAACCATTAAATATGAAGATACATATGAGAAGTAGATGATATAGCATGAAAATAATCTTATTTAGCATGCAAATATTAGCTCATTCAAACATATGTAGAAAAATAGGAGTAAGTAAGCTTACTTACAATGATCTATTCCTATGATTCCAATAATCATTCGAGCAGACAACAGTTTAATGCAAAAATTGAAAAAAATAGTAGTTCACCTCAAAAGAAGCATGATAATGATGATCCACACATGAAAAGTACTCCACAATTTAGCCTCCAAAGCTTCTCTTTATTTCAACAATTGATGATCAATAAAATATTACAATAGCCAGCCCTTCAATACAGCTCTAACTAGCTTGGAAGAGGTAATGGATGCTTTATTTATAGCAAAAATAGGAGATCCAGCCCAGGGGGTGCAAATCCCAAGGAGAGGGAGATGACAACTGCATGTGGAGCGGATCTGGGCCTAATCTGTGTCTAACTGAGCCTGATCTGAGTGTCACTGAGTGCAACTATCAATTGGACAACTGATCTGCCTGACATATCAATCTGTTGACTGAAGCATCCACCAAAACTGAACCAGAAGGGCCCATATGTGTGGAGGAGAGAGGGAGGGCACAATTCCCAAGATTGCATGCTATGGTGCACTCCCATATCAACCCAGATCACTTCCTTCAGTCAAGGATTTGTTAGATCCATTCAATCCCAAGATGATGAGAATGATTTTAGTCAAGTCGGAGCAAATCCCAATGATTTAGGATTTTGAATTCTCTCCATTATTTAATTAATTTATCAATTAAATAATCAATATTTGATTTTTAGGGATTTTTGACCTGAGTGATGGACAAATCACTCAAAACCTAGAAAGTGGGTCAATGGGTTTACATGGTGCTCTAAGCTTGAAAATGAGCACCCCCATGACTGAAACTGATTATTGAGCCCACTTTTATTACAAAACCAATTTTTCCAATTAGACTATTAAAAAATAGCCTAAGTTTTGTGGAAAAATTAAAATTAAAAAAAAACTTAAAAAATTAAAAAAATAAAACCTAGGGGGACTTACACATGTTCATATGAATCGACCATGATGCCTAGCATGTTTATACATTGACACATAGACTCTAATAACCTCAATAGGCTTAAATTCCAAGCCGACCACCCCAACTTTGGAGGTATTGAGTGAAAAACTCAGAAATTATCAGTTGTTTATTCAACAACCAATAATAACTAAGGGAAAAAACACCCTGGGCTGATCGGATTGACAAATAAAGTCTAAGAGACCGAGTCTTTTACAGACATTATCATGCTAGAACATCTTATTACAACTCCCCCATGGGGTATGAACATGTGATGTAGTATGACAAGCACTTCCTAGAAGCACTTTCGAAGGTCTTCTGAAGTCCGAACAAATCATCATTGTCCGGTTCACCAGGCTCACTTGATAAAAAACCACTAAGTAAAACTTAGGTGGTAACAATATCCAGTCTTGGGCACTCACTTTGTATCACTGCACCTAAGATACTGTTATATATATCATTTGGTGTTGGTTAGACCTAGTGATTAACTTAGTTGATACTTACATATGTTGCACCTTTTCTCCAACTTTCTTTATCTTGCTTTCAGCATTAACTAGGAGTTTCTTTTGCACTCCCACATTGTATTCACACGGGATATATATCTTCTAGTCCCCTTGACTAACCTTTGTGGTCATTTGTTGGATGTTAAGGAAATTATCTTATCTTATCTCATCTTATCTATGTGGCTCTCCTAAAATATTTCATTCCAATTTGTTATTTCCTAGTAAAGAAGGGTTTTCTTGTTGAATTTCTTCATAAAAACTGTAGAAGTTATCTAGGGAAGGCCAAATCTCATTGAGCTTATTACACAAGAATTGTATGACTAACATAAAAAAATAGAAAATCTAGGAAAAATATATACATTATTTCAAGTCAATGTTCTAGTAAATAATGGGAAAACAAGTGTAGTTACAAGGATCTCAAATCCTTATGGTTGTCCCCTGTTAATTAGTCTACTTTCAAGCTGGACACAAAGACCAATATTCCTCAACGTTTGACAACAAACTGATAGAGCCTTTATCCTTGGTCCTAAAGTATTGAATTCTATTTTTCAAATGTAACAAAATGTAACAAATTAATAGAAGATGATTACTATAGGGGTTCACAAGGGCACTCAATCTGGTTTGTAACTTCAGAGGTCTCGTGCTTGCTTCACAAGGCCAATGTTGGCCTAGATGTGTGTCACATGCCATGGAATGAAGGTTAAACTACTGTATATAAGGAGTGTCCTCCTAATGGAAGACAAATGTGGACCCAGCTGATTTCCATCCATATAAAACAAATGTGGACCTAACTAACTTCCAGCCATAGAAAAAGAAATTAAATTACATAGATAATCTTGATTGAAAGATTATGAGACCAAATACATTTAGGTATTTAAGGGTTTTTCCTGATCCTTCAAATATTTTCTGTTTAAAATGGATCAAAGCTCAAACCACCAGACTGTCTATTTTGACACAAACTTTTCAGGAAGAAAGTCCAAGGCAAAAAACAGCTTACCCAAACAAGAGAGATAGATGTAGCATTTTTAGAATTTTCTCTCTCCATTGGTGCAATCAATCAGGATTCACAAATACAGGCCCAATTGCTTGAACACTTTCACCTGGGAAGACAGAGAGGAATAAGAAGGGATTTGTGTTGGTCTTCAGTGATATATTTTTTAATATGTTCACGCTAACTAAATGTTGGCAGTAGTCTAGGGTCTATACTGTTTATATTTATAGAAAACAAAATTTAAACTTAAGTCTCACCTAAATAATCCCAATAATCCCAATCAATTTACTAATTACCCTCAATCTTTAAAAGAAAAAAAATCCCCTATCCTCCCATACAAAACAATAGCTCTAAATTTCTAATCCTCCCATCCAATATCTCTAACAATTACACTCCACGCAGCATAACATCAACTCAAAACCCCCCCAAAAAGAAAGTAAATGTAGTGAAGTTTGAATGGCTCCACTGACCTAGAAAGTAGAGGAACGAGGCTCCAATTGGTCCTCCAGAGGCCTCATCGAAGACAATAATTCCATAGTTGCAAAACGATTGTAAATGTCAATGTAGTGATTTCTTAGCTACTTCCATGCTCTCGAAATCTACGTGAGTAGCAATTCCAACCGAGATATTGAATTGAGTGAAAGAACAGTGCACAATAGGTGCTAAAGCATCTTTTCTTCTACCACTAAGGCTCTCAATTCCAAATCCGCTAGATGCGTAAAAAAACTAGCACAGATGTGGAGTCACTTGGCTATGGCTCTCTAACGGGATTTTATGCTAGTTCTCGATCCAGAAGGGATGCAGATGCATTTTAGCTCTATGATGTTGTTGGTTAACCACGAAAACCTTGAAAAACATGCTCTATGCTCCCTCCACGATGATCCGTGAAAACCAGTTGCATATGGAAACTATTTACAATAAAAAATTCCCCAACGTATTGGGCTATTTATATAATAAATAATATAAGCCCTTATACCCTTATTATAGCCTCAATATATTGTTTTGATTTTATTTTATTTTTTATCCACCAATATGAATGAACGTGTTATAATATTGATCTGTTAGCGATGGCCTCGTGCTAGTGGGTTAAGGGAGAGAAAAAATGGTATGGGTTAGTGGAAGGTGGATGATAATGAGAGAGAGATAATGAAATACAGTGTTAGTAAGGGTTAGGGGAAGGAGGGGAGAGAGAGAGGGGGGGAGAGGGGTTATTTGTAGGGTTGGGAGTAGGGGGATAAGAGAGAAAGATGGGGGTGTTAGAGAATAGGGAGAGAGAGAGAGGTGGGAGTTATTGGTAGGTGGAGGAGTATAGGTTTCTATGAGGGAGAGAGAGAGAGAGAGAGAGAGAGAGAGAGAGAGAGAGAGAGAGAGGATATGTATAGAGATGAAAAGATAGGTTCGAGGTAGAGATAGAAAGAGAGATGGAAGTAGGGGTAGGAGGTGAGGAGTGGGGGGTTTCACATAGGGAGAGAAATAGAGGGGTGGTAAGGATGGGGGGATGAGTATTAAGGTTTTTTAGGTATAGAGAGAGAGAGATTAAGGGGATTATGCATTTGGGGATGAAGAGAATAGTTAAAGAGAAAGGGGGTGAGGAGTTGGGGGTTACACGCAGGGAGATAAATAGAAGTGGGGTAGGGAAAGGGGGATGAATATTGGTGTTGTTAACAATACATAGAGAGATAGAGATAGATATAGAGATAAATAGAGAGCACAAGAGTGAGAATGGGTGGGGCTAGGTGGGGAGAGAGAGAGAGAATATGCGGGGTTAGGGGAGGAGAGAGAGGGTGGGGTTAGAAGTAGAGAGAGATATAAATGGAGTTAGGGAATGTGTTAGGTGGTTGGGGGAGAGAGGATCATGTGGGGATTATGGACAGGTGGAGTAGGGGAAAGAGAGAGATTGAGAGAGGGGGTTATTAAGGGTTAGGGGGAGGAACTGGAAGAGAAAGAGAGGGATGAGGGAGGTTAGTGGTAGGGGTGGGAGTATGGTGGCGAGTGTG
>LPNX010427033.1:48669-62436 GCA_001517045.1 Pseudotsuga menziesii | reverse complement strand
GATGCTCCCAAGCCTAGAGTTGAAAATCAGCAGCATGATGAATCTTCTGGCTCAAGGAAGAACAAAGGAAAAGGGCACAATGGGAAAGAAAAAGTCAAGTTTTATTACTGCAGGAAGGTTTTTCACCCTGAACATTCCTGCATGAAGAAAAATCTTGATGAAGCAACCTTTCTCCTTGAGAGGAATCACATCAATCTTCCGGAGAGCTTTCGGAGGAGAGATCACCAAGATCGGGAACCACAGCATGAGAAAGGTCATGCCCTCATGGAAAGCACTTCAAAGTCCAAAGCACTACTGATTGATAGTGGAGCTTTGAATCACATGATGGCTGAAAAAGACTCCTTTTCATCCTTGGAGACTAGCAAATCCATCCCCATCCACATGGGAGATGACTCCACCATCATTTCCGAAGGACAATGTATTGTAGATCTAGAAAATGGTTTTTTTTCTAATGTTTTGTATGTACCATCTCTAGAAGAAAATATCCTTAGTGTCTATTAGATGAAACATACAGGAATGCCTAAGAGAGTCTCTTTCAGCCCAAATGATGTTGATATAACAGAAATTGCATCCGGGAAACTCATTGCAAAAGGCCTTGCAAGTCATCATGTAAAAGCCTATGAGTTCTCTCACTTTGTTGCGGATGCAAAGCCTACCACTCTACTAACTCATGGAAATGAGGTTAGTAGGATGTGGCATGAGAGGTTTGGCCATATTAATTTCAAATATTTGCAGAAATTACAGAAAAACTCCATGGTTGAATGCCTCCCGGTCATCAAGGCAACCACGGGAGTCTGCAAGGGCTGTGTGATTGGAAAACACCCTAAGCACAAGTTCGATCGGGGGAAGGCAAACTGAGATACAATCATATTGGGGCTGATACATTCTGATATCAGTGGTCAAATTGATGTCACATCCATGAATGGATCAAGGTACCTCCTTACTTTTATTGATGATTTTTCAAGGTATACATGGGTTTTCTTTCTCAAAAAGAAATCAGAAGTATGTGAAAATTTTTCTGAATTGAAGGCCTTGATCGAAAATGCCTCTGGGCTTAAGATCAATATCTTGAGATATGATAATAGAGCGGAGTATGTCAGTAATGAGTTTCTATACATTTTCTCCCAAATTGGTATTCAGGTCCAACATTCAATTCCCTACACTCCCCAGCAGAACGGAGTAGCAGAAAGGAAGAACCGGTCTCTCAAAGAGATGACCACCTGTATGTTGGAGTCAAAGAAGATTGCTGCAAATTTGTGGGCAGAAACCATGAATGATGTGGCATACATTCAGAACAGGGTGCCACATTCATCAGTGAAAGGAAAGACTCCTTTTGAAGCATACTTCGGACACAAGCCAGATGTGTCGAACCTACGGGTGTTTGGGTCCACTGCATGGGCCCGGATTTCGCTTGATAAAAGAAGGGATTTGCAACTGCAAAGCATAGAATGTCTATTTATTGGGTACCCTGATGAATCTAAAGGATTCAATCTGCTGGATATCAATACCAAACATATCATCATCGAGAGAAGTGTCAAGTTCGATGAACCTTTTCAGGAGGTGGAACTAGTGGAGGAGAAAACTGCTGAATTTCCTTCCTATTCCACTGAATATTTGGATGATGAAATTGGGGGTGATGACCCTGATTTGGATCCTATGATTTATGATATCAGTGTGCAGCAATCATCAGATAATGAATTATAACCTGAAGTGCAAAATAATATTCATACATGGGCCCAACAGACACTCTCCTTTGCAGGAGACAACATTGGAAATCCGGATGATCCAAGGAGAACCCGGTCTGATTTCCAAAGAGCAGGTATTGCGCTCTCTTGTTCTGATAATTTGCTGTCCAAAACTTGATATTTGATGATTAGTTCAGATCCAGAATCCTGCTACCATGCTCGAAATGATCCGATATGGCAAGTTGCCATGGATGAAGACATGAATTCTCTTCAGAAAAACACTACTTGGGAGCTAGTTTCTCTTCCTCCGGGAAGGAAATTGGTTCAATGCAAGTGGGTGTTTTAGAAAAAGGTTTCTGCTGATGGAAGCACTTGAAAATATAAGGCAAGTCTGGTAGCAAAATGTTTCTCTCAGGTCCAAGGAGTGGATTACCATGAGACCTTTGCACCGATTGCAAAAATGGACTCCATCCACCTTGTTTTGGCTATTTCTGCATCCAAGCACTGGGAGGTGCATCACATGGATGTTAAGTAAGCCTTTCTGCATGGATATCTTCATGAGGAGATATACATGAATCATCCTGAGGGCTACATCACTGATCCATATTTGGTTTGCAAGCTAAAGAAGTCACTGTATGGGTTAAAACAAGCCCCAAGAGAGTGGTATTCCAAGATGGATGCCTTCCTTCTCTTGCAAAAATTTCAGAGATGTAGATCAGATACAAATGTGTATTTATAGCAGCATGATGTTCATATAATTATCATTGTTTTATATTTTGATGACTTACTGATCATAGGTAGCACAATTGCCTCCATTTCAGCCATCAAAACTGCTCTCCACAATGCCTTTGAAATGAGTGATTTGGGGCTTCTAAAACAATTTTTGGGGCTCGAAATCGAGAAAAATTCTAATGGGATTATGGTCACTCAGTCCAAATACATTTCAGACCTATTATTAAAGTTTAACATGGCTGAATGTAGGCCTGCACCATTCCCTTTCCTTTCAGGGATCAGCCTTGAAGAAGGAAAACACACACCTCCCTTGGACTGCACTATCTATCGACAGCTGATTGGTAGCTTGTTGTAATTGACACATTATAGGAATGATATTTGTTATGCCATGAATGCTGTATCAAGATACATGCAGCAGCCTCATGATATTCATTGGAAGGCATCCAAGAGGATCCTCCAGTACATTCAGGGAACTAGGACCTAAGACATTCACTATGCTGCAAACTCCGAGCTAGAGCTGGTTGGATACACAGATTCCGATTGGGCGGGTGATTCTATTGATCGGAAGTCAACTTCCATATATGTATTCATTTTTGGTGGTGGTCCTATTTTATGGTCAAGCAAAAAGCAGGCTTCCATAGCACTATCTTCAGCAGAGGCCGAGTATCGAGGAGCGGTGAATGCTTGCATCCAAGCAGTTTGGTTGCAAGGCATTCTTTCAGAGTTTGATCTTGGTATTACTTTGTCCATTGTCCTCTTTTGTGACAACTAGAGTGCTATTAATATATCCACGGATCCAGTTACCAGGTAGAGGACCAAGCATGTAGAGATTCACATGCACTACATCAGGGAGCTAGTGCATGACAGGACCATCATTCTGCAATATTGCCCGACTGATGAGCAGATTGCAGACATCTTCACCAAGATATTTTCAGAAAATAAGTTCACTTACCTCCATTCACTGTTGGGGGTGAGTTCATCAGGGTGATCCAGACTACTTTCAGTGTTCAGCTTGAGGGGGGGGTTTTCCCACTGGGTTTTTCCTCTTTTCCTCACTTAGTTTGTTTTGAGTATTGTTTCAGTTTCAACATTGTACAGGGTGACCTATGGATTTAGTTGCTGGGGCCCTAGCATTTTTATGCATATATGTTTTCTAACTCTTCCTGAGTATAGCTTAAGGGGGGGTTGTTGGAGACATTTACCATCATACACACTCTTTTTGGTCAAATTGGCCTAGTTAAACCACTATCCTAAGTATAATTGACCTTAATTGACATCAGCGGAGCATTAATTAACATCATCTAGTCACACCCACGCCTACCTACAGTCAAGGAGGCTAACTTAGCCTTCTCCTGCAGTCAAGGAGGCTAACTGGAGCACTCAGGGGGTGATCTGAGTGATATTAATGCACCTAATTATGAACTGGTGGTTACAATCAGTTCAACCAGTCAATTAAGGCACCTCCTCTCATTAAATATACTATTTAATGATTATTTATTATTATTTAATGATCTGGAGTCAACAGGGTGCCTCCACCAACTTCTGATGGTCAGTTCAGCTTCAGTTAACCTCATCGGGGTTCATTGAAGTCATGGAGCACTAGAACTTGATGGTTGGCTTGCTATGACATGTGTTTGATCTCCTTCAATTGAGATTTAGTCATTTATTGCACTCTGACTTCAGTTAGGGTTTGGTGAGTCAATTAGGGTTTTGGTCAAGTGGTTAACTGAGTGTGAACCAATGGTTGAGAGTCAGTTAAGCTAGACTCACTCACTGAATTTGAATTGTCTCCTCAGGTATTCGAATTCTCATTGATTCAAGCAATTGCTTGACATTTTTATTGTAACCATTCATTTTTTATTGAATATACAGAGAGGAAACCATTTTGGTTCCGATTAACACCATTTCATGAGTATTTGTTGATTATTCTTTGATGAGATTGATTCTTAGTTCCTAGATCAATGTGCAAGATTAATACCTTTTGGACTACACTAATCTTGTCTCGAAAGTATTCAAAATTTACATGAGACAAAGGATTAGTCAATATATATGCCACTTGTTCCTCGGTAGGAACATAATGGAGTTGTACAACTCCCTTCTGCACCATGTCTCAAATATAATGGAACTTTATTTATGTTCTTTGACTTGTCATGAAATGTGCGGTTCTCTGTCATCTTAGTTCAAATATGATTATCGCGGTAGATATTAGTCACGTCCATCTCTATATTGATTATTCATGTCAACAACTTTTGGAGTCAAACTACTTCACTACAGACTGTGCATGTGACAACGTACTCAGCCTATGCTGTACCGATAGAAACAACAGTCTTCTTTTTTCAAATCCATGATATCACACATGATCCCAAACTAAAGCAACATCCTGAGGTACTCTTTCTTTCATCAGTTCTCCCATCCTATTCTGAATCTATATAGACATGTATTCTAATCTCACCATCACCTACATATCTAAGGCCACAATCTACTGTACCCTTAAGGTGCCTCATCACATATTTTGTTGCAACTAAGTGAACATGTTAGGGATCCACCCTATACTGACTCAATGTGTTTACACCAAAACATATATCTAGTAGAGTATTTGTCAGATACATCAGTTAGCCAATCATCTGTTGGTATAATGTAACATCGATTATATCTAAGGAAACATCATTCAATAGCTTCAAGATAGTCTCCATAGGAGTGTTCATAGGTTTGAAATACAACATCCTAAATCTCTTTAGTATTTCAACAACATATTTTTCTTGATTTAGGAATATCTCATCTCGGTGTTTCCATACTTCTAGACTAAGAAAATAGTGCATCGTGCCAAGATATTTAATTTTGAATTCTGTAGTAAGCTTATTATTGCATTCATTAATGAGCTTCTCCTTTACTATTAGGAAAAGGTCATCAACATATAGTAATAAAATCATAAGACCTTCATAGACAACCTTATAGTAAAGGTTGGAATCATCTTTACTCTTGGTAAAGCCCAAGCTTGTGAGGAATCCATCAATTCTTCCATACCACGCTTTGGATGCTTTCCTTAATACAAATAGTGCTTTCTTCAATCTACATACATTTTAATTTATGTCATGGGTTTCAAGACCTATAGGTTGTTCAATGTATACTTATTCTTCTATCACACCATTTAGAAATGTTGTCTTTACATCTATTTGGTGTAGCCTCCATTTCATCTTGCCTATCAAGGAAAGAATAGTTCTAATTGAGGTATATCTTACTACTTGTGTAAAATTATCTTCATCATCATTTCCTTATTTTTGTAAGAATCCTCGAGCTACAAATATTTCCTTGTACTTATTGATACTTTCGTCTGCTGAATGTCTTGTCTTGAATATCAGTTTGAAGAACAATTGACTTCTCTCTTAGTATTGGTACTACATCCCAAGCACCATTCTTTATGATAGATTGGTATCATTTCAAGCATTTCATCCATCCATTCCTGCTTCTTTGTAGCTTCTTCAAAACAGGTAGGTTATGCATCAATGAGATTACAAATCAAGGCCACATTGTTGGAATAGGTCCTTGATCTCTTGCTTCCTTCTGGAGCTCCATATTTTTCTGCACCTTGAATGAAATCATGAGCCCAAGCTGGTCTTATTTTATGTGATATAATATCCTGAGGAATATCCATAGGCCTTTGACTCACTTCCTTGTCATGATATTCTAATATTGGTTCTTCTTCAACATTGCAAACTGGCATTCTACAAGTTTCTTCAACTCTTGGGGCTTCATGTTCTTCTTCTTGGTCTTTATCAACATGGTTCTTTTTGTACTTACTGAAAGATGAATATTCATCCAATATAACATATCTTTTGATCTTGATCTGTCTATAACCTAGAATGTACACTCTATAATATTTAGACTAATCACTATATCCAAAAAAATATTCCCTTCTTTCCAGGAGGTTCCAATTATTTTGGTTTCTTCTTGGGAACATGTATAAACACAGGGCAACCAAAAATATTAAAATGGCTAAGTTTAGGATTCTTTATGGTAAACATCTCTTCTGGATATTTGTTCCAAAGAGCATTATGAGAAATTATGTTTTGAACATATACTATGGTTCTAGCTGCTTAATCCCTTAGGTGCATGGGTAAGTTGTTCATGAATCATGGATTTAATAACTTTCATAATGGTTCTATTATTTCTCTTTGATACTCCATTCTGTTGAGGATTGTAGGGTGTGGTGAGATCCCTCTTAATCCCCACTTCTTCACAGAAATATTTGAATTCATTAGAAGTGAATTCTCCTACATTAATGTATATCAAGGTCTTGATATTCTTTTTAGATACATTTTCCACAAGATCCTTGAATTCTTTGGATCTTTCAAATACTTCATCTTTTCCTTTCAAGAAGTAAATCCAAGTCTTGTGGGAATAATCACTTATAAAAGACACATATAAACATACCTGCTTAGTGATGTGGCTAACATTGGACCGCATACATATGAATGAACAATGTCCACAATTCCTTTTGCTTTACTATTTCTTCTTGGAAATGGGTTCTTGGTGTTCTTCCCTTGAGCACATCCTTTGCAAACTCCTTCATGATATGACTTGAATCTATGGTCAACTTGTGACAACATTGCTGACAATTGGTAGTGCTTTGTAGTTCACATGAGCAAGTCTCCAATGCCATAGTACACATGGGTCAATGGTACTTTCTCTTAGAAACGATTCTATATGTCCTTTTATCTTGTAAAGTGCTTCTTCTTCTACACCAATCACAACTTCAACATATATTGTCTTTACATTTTTCCACATAAGTACTTCTTCTTCTACAAAAGAAACTCTGAAGCCATTCTTATCTAGAGCTCATATGGAAATTAAATTCTTCTTCAATCCTAGGACATATAATACTTCCTTCATATTCATAGACTTCCCTAATTCCAACTTGTAAAAGGATTCTCCCATTCCCTTGATGGGATATTGATAGTCATCTCAAATATTTACTTTATAAGGAGAGTCTTTCTAGACAAGATATTGAAAATAGTCTTTATAACCTGTCATATGTCTGGAAGCTCCACTTTCCACAAGTAAACTATCACTTCCATGAGAGACTGATCTAGTAAGAGATGATATCAAGACATATTCTTCAGTGGAGTCTTCATCTTCATTGTTATTTTGTTTTCCTGAGTCATCATCTTCCACTGCATGGGCATGGAACTTATTATTTCCCTTCTTGAATTTTTCTTCTTTGAGTGGAAAATTTCTTGCAATGTGTCCCGTCTTATGACATATGAAGCATTCAAAAGATGATAAGTCTCTCTTTGATCTTGAGTTCCTTTGAAAATTTGTATTTCTCCTAGGAGATTGATCACAAAACTTTCTCTTGTTTGATCCTTTCTCTGCATGATATTCCAAGGCTTGATATTCATTATCATTAGCTTTTCTTCTATGTCGGTGATTCTTCCTTCTTCCTGTACACACTCCTCCCAAAGTCTACTGAACTTGGTGAGATTTCTTCTAACACATATACCTATGATGAAACATTACCAATCCCTTAGGAGACCATTCAAGGTGGTCGTCACAACTTTTGCTTCATCCACCATGTCACTGATAGCCTCCAATTGTTATTTGATTTGAGATACTTGTAATGTATGACTACACAGTTTCTCTCTTTTGAATCTTCAATCCATTGAGTTGATTTATCAAGGTCATTCTTATGTTGATGTTCTTTCCTTCAAATAGACTTGTCAAATCATCAAACATTTATTTTGTATTATTCTTTGATGATACGTGATGAATCAAATGATCCTTGATGCAATCATATATGATCCTTTTGGATTTGATCATGTACTTATTGTGCTTGGTATTTGTTTCATCTCCCTTTGGTTCCTTGATCTCTTCTTTGATGTAGCCTTCTATATCATTCTCTTCAAGGATGAAGATGATTATGTACTTCCATGCTTTGGATTTTTTTTCTCCTTCAATATATTTATCAATATTGGTTTTGTTTGTCATTTTCAAGGAATGAGAACCTAAATGGAATGTAGGAGATGGTACTTTCCAATTTGAGGACTTATTTTGGAACCTTTTTCAGGATGACCTACGGTTTGATGGTAAAAACCTAATTTTTCAGTTGTGAACACTTGTAGGGATGAATGGTGGAAAAGGTGTGCCTCCCCAAGATGAGCTAGACTGTACTTTCTTTTCTTGAATTTGGAGATGGAACCTTAAAAAATATGGAGCACTAGTTCCTCCCAACAGTAGTGATAGGTCATCAATTAAAAATATTTGGAATTGATTTTTTCCACCATAGAAATATGCGTTGTTGTAATCTCACAGATCACATAAGGTTACCAATAATACATACTAAAACATATATACACAACAGAGACAAGAGATAAGAACAAGTAGAGAGAATACATATTATATTAACATGAGAGGGTCAATACAATACAGCCTAACTAAACCGAGTTCTCATCTGGCTCAACAACCTAATATATATGAATTACAAACAGTTACAAATAACTACCTATCGGTTCATTCAACTGACACAACCTTAGGTGGCCAACCTAATCTCTAATCAGTCGGCTGACCGACTAAGTCAACTATCGTTCAAGTCGGCTTAGCTTCTACAGTTTAGCTGTTTCAAGCACTATTTGATCTTCAATTGTGTGTCTAAGTGCTTCATCAGTGCTTTTCCTTTTCTCTAGTGCTTGGATCTCTTGTCGGGTCTGCCTGGTTCGCTGATAGACTTGCCCGTAGTAAGTAGGCCAGTCTCACAATACTTCTTCTGTAATGATAGACTCTTCCATGTGATCTTGCAACACGTTGTATGCTTCTACAAAGGCTGTGTGCTACTCCATCAATAGTCGGATGGTTTCTTCTTTCTTCTCCTCTTTTGTGTCTTGAATTTGTGCTTGCAACACCGACACCATGCTCTCAAACAGCTGATAAGATTTTTCTAGTGGTTTGTCGATGTCAACCTCTTCTAGTCTTGGTATCACCGTTTGTTCTTTTGATTATGTATTTGTTGAGAAACTCGACTTGTTCTTTTTCATTGTTGTCTATCTCCTTACGTATCTGCTAGCTCCTTGTCTTTGCTTCAATTTCCAGTGTTTCTAGGAGTTGTCCTAGCTCTGCATCTTTCAACTTGGTTGTATCGACTGCAGTGGTCAACCCAAGTTGACTGATGTGGACCATTGTTGTCTATTCATGATGGTCCTTCTTCTTTTTCTCCTTCTTCTTCTTGTGCTTCTGTGTTTCTGCTTGTTTCGACACATGTGTACCTGCAAGAGTCAGGTCTAGATTTTCTGTTTGTGGGGCAGCAGTGATGGATGGGCTTTCTGGTTGGGGTGGTGGGATGACTGTTTCATCTGGTTGTGCCTCTGGTTTTTTTAATGCAGAGGGTCTAGAAGTGGATGTGGTTGTCTCTAATGGTTGCGGTGGAGGTGGTTCTGGTGCGCCTGGTTGAATTAAGGGTTCTGAGTCGGGAGGTGTTGGTGATGGGGTTGGTGAATGATCGGGTGTGATTGGGTTGGTGGAAGTGTGGTCGAGTGGTGGATTGTCGATATGAGGGGGCGAATCTAGGTTGGAGAACATTTGGTCGATTTATCGACTTATGTCCTCCATGTTTTCTCCTTCCTCATCTCCGGTCGATTCAGGGTTGGTCAAAGTGATAGACATGATCCGATGTGTGACAACTTCAGCTTCTTTATCGGGGTTTGTATCAAAGGTTGAAGTCATAGTTGCAAAAGTATTTAGCCTCTAGAGTACTTGGCCAGGTTTTCTGGATCCACTAGCTTCAAACAAAGGGGCTTTGGTAGAGAGTTTTTGTACCATGGTGAATATTTCAGGCAGTTTTTCAATGTATGCCTGGAGGTCTCTATCACGGTCATATTTTTCCTTCACAGCCTCTGAAATAACATTCTTGCATAAGTCTAGTGAGCTTACTGAAAGCTGTTGAGGTATTAGCTCCTCTGTTATTTTTGTTGGAGACACAGGTGGGGGTGTAGACACAAGATCCACAACATTTTCGGCCGTCGAAGTGTTTGTGCTCTTTGCCTTCTTTGGTCGACCTTGTTGTGCCCCTACCTCAACAAATTTTTGAAATTGGGTCTCCACCGGCACTTTGTTTGCTGTAGCATCCTCTATTATGTCGAGGGTTGTAGCTGTCAGTTCCTCCTCATCCTCTGAAGACTCTACAATGATAATCCTACGCTTACCTTTCCCTTGCTCTTGTTCCTTTGTTTTCTTTATTTTTCTTGAGGCTGCTATCTCCTTCGACAATCTAGTTATATTGTCCTTGGTGAGAGCATACTCTAGATTTTTAGTTTCTGTTTCTCCCCTTGGGTATTGGTTCGGGATGAGACTTTCTTCAGCCAGATTGGTTACCTGTTGTTCTGAGTGTGTCTCTTCCCTTTGTGCTGTCGGAGGCTTGATTATGATTTGTATTCATCCAGTGCTTTCAACTGGTGTCTCCTCTGATACAAAGGTATTGATGTATAAGTAAAGCTCATAATCCTCCTCCTTCTCCTGGTATGTCAATGGATTCTTTATCGAGAAGTCTGTTTCCTTTTTGGACAGACTTCGTCGGATGTTTTGAGGCACCCTCCATCTTGTCGTGCAGACTTTGAGCTACTGGAGCCAGTTTTCCAACAACACCTTTCCCTTGGAAAGTTCCTTCATTGTTCCATTCTGGGAGAACAATTTGAATCTCCACATATGAAATCTTGTCGGTTCTTGAAATTTTTTGTATCCTTCAGGGAAAATAGAGAACATTATTATCCATAAGATAAGGGATGAGAACCTGATAATTCCTCCCATCTCTTGGCATTTCTCACAGATGTTTTGATCATGTCAGTGACATACTCAACCCATCTGTATACCTTTCCATTTGTTGCAATGGTGTCTACTACCTCTAGCATATCCAGTTTGAGTTTGCTTCCACGACCTGCCACTGTGAGTGTAATAGCTATGATTTTGGCCACAATCTGTGGCATTCGAGCTGTTATGTGACTAATCATTAACCCTTTCGATTTTTTTCCTGATGCCGACCCTGTTAGTTCTTCGACAAATCCTTCTTTGATACCGATGGGTACTGAGTCTCCTTTGTTTGATAGCCCTGTCAGTTTGTAAATGACTTCCCCAGAGATGTCGACTAGTCGGTCGAAGTAAAATTGGTCGTTGTGATACCGACTTATGATAAATTTTACTACTATTTCTTTTTTTCCTGCAAAACTGGCCATGAGCAACACGTTAACATAATTTACAATGGTACTGTGTTGTATCTTATCTACAGCGGAGGTAGGATTCTTGTCAACATAAACCCACTCTTTAATCTCGGTCCATAGTTTTGTCCATGAGTCCTCTTGCATCTTAGCATTCTTGATGTTCTTTAGTCTCCTCACTAATGGTGTCTCCGCGGTCTGTAGTTCCTTGGTCTTGGCTGAAGCTCCGGTCTATTTTGGTTCCATCTTGTCGGTCTGCTGGTCGATTTTACTTCGTTGTTCTTGGATTTTATTCATCTGGTTGCTATGTTGCTCTCTCTCTTTGAATTGCGGTGAATGATCCTTTGGCGGTTTAGTATTTATAGTTGAAGCGTTGGATGTTTTTGTCGAGGAGTGTATTAATGGCGGACGTGATGGTCCTGCAAGAACACTTGAGAGTGCATTGCTAGTGATTTGGTTTTGGCACTCGAAGTCATGAATGCGTGATGGGACTATCAAGGTCGTCGGTTGATGTTGGTTATGAAAGTGGTCGATGGTATTGTGTTGATGGCCATGATGTCGACTGTGAAAATGGTCGTTCCCTGTCATAGTTTTGTGCATGTATCGATACTATTTTTCTTTTTGGATTTTTAGATTTTTATAGATTTTGTTTAACCATTATGGTCGTTATATGTGTTTGTTTGTTTGTTTGTTTGTTTGTTTTTAGATTTGTTTAGTTTCTGTAGCATTTTAGTCGGGCCCAATTAATGATCTTCCGAAATACTACGCCTTGTAATGTCCTTATTTCGACTGATCCATTGGCATGTATTTCTTCGACAACATAAGGTCCCATCCATTCTATATGGATATTTTTAGGTTTTCCTTTTACTCGACTATTGTATAATAAAGCAAGGTCTCCTACCGACAAGTTTTTGTGTCTGATGTTTCTATCGTGCCATGCCTTTTGTTGTTGTTTCTGAATTTCTTGATGTTGTATCACCATTAGTCGGTGTTCTTCGAGTTTACTTAGTTGCAATAGTCGGTCATTTCTTCCTTGTTTGACATCTACATGTAAAATATCTACGATAATAGGTGTCTATTGTCGGAAATGTAATGGGACTACTGCTTTTTGTCCATACACTAGTCGAAAGGGTGTTTGGTCAATTGAACGTTTGTATGTTGTTCTGTATGCCCATAGTACTACAGGTACCTTTTCATCCCAGTTGTCTTTGTATGCATTACATATTTTTGTTAATCCTTTTTTTAGTGTTTTGTTAAATGCTTCAATTGCTCCATTCGACTAAGGATGGTATGCTGTACTCCGAGGATGGTCGATTTGGAACTGGTCTGTTAGGGCTTTGATAGTTCTATTGATAAAGTGTGTTCCCTGGTCGTTGATTAGGGTTAGTGGACATCCAAATCGGGTGATAATATTTTCATAGATAAATTTTGCGGCTATTTCACTGGAACATGTGTCAACTGGTTCTGCCTCTGCCTATTTGGTTACATACTCAACTGCAGTTATTATGTACCTTGCACCTGTTCTTTTTGTTGGTATGGGAAATGGTCCTATGAAGTCGATAGCCCAAATTTCAAATGTCAAACTTCGGTTTACTGATATCAAAGGCATTTCTGTGCTAGGCAGGGGTCAACCCAGTCATTGACATTGATCACATTGGCCTACAAAATTTTTGCAATCTTTGTGAAGTGTCGACCACCACAACCCTGATTGTTGGATTTTATTTGTAGTCGTTTCTACCTAGAAGTCTCCTCCAGCAAGTCTGTAATGTGCTTCATGCATGATATTATTTTGTTCGTGTTCCAGTACACACCTCCTAAGGATGTTGTCCAAGCCCATTTTGTACAAGAATCCATTTTTTATGCTATATGGTGCAGCTTTCATGGCTAAAATTTGTTTCTTCTTTGTACTCATACCTTCTGGTTCTCGTCCATCTTCTAAAAATTGAGCTATTTCCTCCAAATCTGCCAGGATTGCTTCTATTTGAAATAGATGTGCATCCGGTAAGTCATCTTCGACTCCTGTCGGTTCCTCCCCTATGTTGATTTGGGATAAGTGGTCGAGACTGACATTTAACTTACCTAGTTTGACCATGAATTCAAATTCAAATTCTTGGAATAGAAGTAGCCACCGACAGATTCTTCCATGGTTTAGT
>LPNX010427033.1:20631-48602 GCA_001517045.1 Pseudotsuga menziesii | reverse complement strand
GGTCGGTATAGAAGACAAATGGGTTAGCTAGTAGGTAGTGTCGATATTTTTGTAGTGCAAAGACCATTCCTAATGCTTCTCTTTCTGTCGTCGAATAGTTTAATTCAACTTTGTTTAGTTTTCTACTACTGTAAACTATAGGATAATCCATTCCATCATCTCCTGGCTGAGTTAGGATTGCTCCTATTGCTAGGCCTGATGCGTCGATGTGGACATGGAATTTAGTTGACCAGTTTGGAAACCTTAGGATAGGTGCTTCGACTAGCTTTCTTTTTAGTTTTTCAAATGATATATGGCACTCTTATGTCCAGTCAAACTCTTTATCTTCCCTTAATAGTTATTCTAGTGCATAGATCATGTCTGAATAATATCTTATGAATTTTTTGTAATATCCTATATGACCTAGTAACACCCTAACTTGTCTTGAGTTCACTGGTGATTTTAAGTTGAGGATAATTTTTATTTTTGTGAAGTCGACCTTAATGTCTTATTTATAGACAATGTGTCCTAACAATATCCCTATGGGGGTCACAAATATGCACTTCTTGATGTTCAAAGCTAATTGGATTTGTCGACGTCTTTCCAACATAAGCCTTAGCCATTTGCAGTGGTATTTTAACATGGAGTATATTGTCCAATCATCAAAGCATACTGCCATGGTTTTGTAAATATATTCTTGGAATGTTTTGACCACAATCCTTGAAAAGTCTACAGGTGCATTTCTAAGTCCAAAAGGCATAACCCTGTAAGCAAATGAGCGAAATTCACATACAAATGTTGTCTTTTTCTGATCTTCTTTAGCTATCGGCACTTAGTTATAACCTGAGAATCCATCTGTAAATGAGTAGCATTCATGTCCTGCAACCTCATTTAATATTTCATCTGCATAAGGAGTTGGAAATGGGTCTGTTAGTGTCACATTATTTAGCTCCCTGAAGTTGACACAAATTCTTAGTTTGGTCGGATCATGTTTCTTAGGTTGAACAACCATTGGAATTTCCCATTCTGATTGGTCAATAAGGTAGATAATTCCTGTTGCAAGCATGTTATCAATCTCCTTTTTTACTATCTCTTTGTATTTAGGAGGTAGTTTATATGGTCTTTTCTTCACAGGTCGAACATCAGGTTTAGTGTCAATTTTCATTTCACCCATTTTGTGGACTAAACCTTTGAGATCTATATAATTTTTGGAAAATACATCCTGGAACTCTTTTAGTAAGTTCACTATTTATGTTGTCTGTGCTTCACTCCAATAGTCTCCAATCTTTGCCATTTTTGGTCAGTCATCATTTGAGATGTCGAACTCTCTAGTTTTGACTTTAGCATCTAGACATTTGGATGCTTTGGCTTCATTGATTGGTCGAATTCCTTCCTTAAACTGTGAGAATGTGACAGGAAAGTCGGCTGCAGTCATTCGGTCGGTATCCTCTTTGTTGGTTGTTTCAACTTTGAGTACTGTGCGAATAGGTTTGGTCGTTTCGACATGGTTTGATTTCCATCTAAAGGTTTTCCCTTCTGTATTTTCATTTTCTAGCTGTAGTCTTGTTGATTGTGATATTGTCCTGGTTTGTATATTGTTACAGTCCATTGTTTTTCAGTTATCCTTTAATAGTTTGTTTTCTGTCAGCTATATAAATTCTTTAACCTGTTTTGTTGTTTCGACCAAATTCTCACCTTGTGGTGTAAAGTTGAAATCTTTGATAAAATTTTCTCTAAGTTCATGCCAGAGGAATGTTTCACCTCGGGATTCTTCCATATTGTACCATTTGTTTGGTAAGTCTGAGAGGGTTGATGGGAATAGGTGTGGCCATGCATGTTCATATTTGTACCCAGGTCGTTTCTATTCTTTTTCACACATCCTTATATGGTCTTCTGGATTCTGTCCTTGAATGAATATAGATATTTGGGCTTGATTAGTTAGTTTTTTCCCTCCAAATATTTCTATGAAGAAAGTTGAAGCTATTTTCCATGTCTTCAGTCTTGATTGATGTGTATCCCACCATCTAGCAGCTTGGCCTGTAAAAGTCTCCACTAGGCTTTGAAGTCGGCCATGTTCACCGATGTTTTTGGATACTTGTTCTATATGCATGATTGGTGATTCTCTTCCATTATATCTTGGTATTCATGTAGTTTTTACATCTGTTGGTTTTAGAGTAGGGTATTCCCTAATTTTATTTTCAAATATTTTTGGGACAATGGATACTATGAAGCACTGTTGGGTGGGATTTTTCTGTATTTTCTTAATAGTCTAGCACCCTCTTGCTTGTGTTTCGTATTTCTCGACTTCCCAATCATATAATTTTGCATTTGAATTATATCCTACTGAGTCTTGATTGCCTAAATGAAGTTCTCCATAGATATTAGGTTCTGTATAATCTTCATTGTTTTGTTTCTGATAGAGTTGTCGGATGTCAACTTCTTCATCTATAGGTTCAGTCCAAGGTTCTCCTTGGGATGGATGAATAGGTACTATGAATTTTTGTCCGTTCCATTTTAATTTGGTTCTTTATTTGTCCAAGGATATCGAGGCTTTCATTTTTCTCCCCCAAGGTCGACCTACTAATGCTGGGAACGAATTGGATCCTTCCTTAGGGTTAATAATTTCGAAGTCGACTTTAGTTGATATACCTTTTATCGTTGTGTCGACATTTTTCCAAACTCCAATAGGTTCAATTAGGCCTTGGTCTTCCAGTTTCAGGTATATGCCTAATTCATATAATCGAGGTCTGCCTAACTGTTCCCATTTGTCTCGAGTAATAATATTTACCTGTGATCCGAAATCGAGTACAACTTGTCGGACATGGTATCCTTCCAGGTCGACAAGTGGGTTGGCATCACTTTTATCTTTTTGATTTAGACTGTAGATATTCTTTGTTTGTTTTTCAGTGTTGCTATGTTTTATTTCATATAATAAGTTAATGAATTGAGATACTGATTTATCTTTCTGTACTATCTGTATTAGCTATTTTACTGTGTTATGTCGATTGTCGTTTTCTTCTTCCTGTTGGGAAAATTCTCTAAATATATTTGTTGCATCTTTATATATTTGTTTTTCTTTAACTGGATCAGGGTAGACATTTTTTTCTTTTATTATGTTGATTCGTGGGTTATCGCTTCCTGTTTTTGTCCCTTGTGGGGTTACAATATGTAAATTATTTGTATTGATAATATCGTGTTTTTTGCACACACAACAAGACATTAACATTCATATTTTCAAGCATAATAGGGAAATCCTCTAATGAGTGATCCCCTACACCACAATTAGTACAGAATTTTAGGTCAGTCTTGTCCTTGTATGGATAGTCTGCATGTCAATGTCCTTTCTTGTAAAATGTGAAACATTGGATGGGCCGACATGGTCGGTTGTCTCTATTTCTAGAGAATCGACCTCGACCTCCATAACCTCCACGTCAATTGTCATATCGGCACTCGTATCTTCGACCTTCGTATCTTTGATTGTTCTTGTCATTTGGCGTGTTGTTTTGCTCATTATTCTATGCAACTACATTGGTCTGATAGACTGCATGATAATTCTATCGATTCTTGAGATTCAGATGGTAGTCGACAGTTTTATGATTTTTATTTTCACAAATTGCACACCATGATGCTTTTCCATTCTTCATATTGAATGGGCAATCTTTTGTCGAATGGTCTCCATGCTCTTGGAAAATGTCGCAAAAACATTTTGTCTACACAAATCGGACGTCCTGTCGACAGTTGTCTTTTGAATGTCTGGTCGTCGAGCACTTTGTGCGCCAGATATCCTGACTTTTGAGGTTTAATTCTTTTAATGACTTCTGTACAATATCAAGTTGTTCTTCTAGTCTGTGATCGATGGAGTATGTTGGTATGTCCTCATCCATTTCTACTTGGAGATATTTTGTAAGCGCATCTTCGTAAGTCTTGAATATCTTCAGACTTATGTGTCAGCGAATTTTCTGTGATAAACCTACAAGAAACCACTGGATTAATAATTGTTCATCAATAACATATTCCAATTGGCTAAGAAGGTATTTCCATCATTTATCGTAATTGCGGACAGTTTCTCCTGGCTTCTACGATGTTGTCTTTAGCTTCTTTGCAGCTAGATGTTTTGCATCTGGAGTTTTAAAAAATGATAGGAATTGCACTTTGACTTCAGCTTTGGTTTCTTGGGGGGGTTCTTTTATAAAAGGTCATGTACCAAGTTTATTCCCTTTTCCTCAAGGCATTAGCGAACTGCTCCATCTTCCTTTCTTCATCTGTAACTTGGTTAGCCTCCCAAGTCGACTCATAGATGAACCAATGTCGTCTGGGGTCCTCATCACCCTCATATAGAGGGATGTGTATTGACCCGTGACCCATGTCAAATTCACTGTCACTGTCTTCTTCAGGAGGTGGCAGTGGTGGAGGTGGTGGTGGGGGTAGTGGGTTTATTTGCTTATTCCTATCTACAAAACTATCGTCGACAGAACTCTCACTTTTTTCGGTTGTTTTAGTTGTCATTTCTTCTTCGACCAGTAGTCGTTTATTGTCGACTTCTTCTGTCGATTTACAACTACAATTGTTCGTCCGCAGTTCTGAATGTTCTGTGTTTTCCAAAGTTGTATTTGGCAGGTGGGGTGCTCCTTCATGTGTCGGGTAAAGTAAGTGGATACTTCGGTTGGAGGGTACCGCTTGAAGCGTGACCCAATTTTATTCTTCTAGTCAACAGATAATTAGATGCATACCAATGTATGTCTCGTCGTCTAGTCAACTCCATATACCAAAGTCACGAGCTCCTAGTTTGAGGTCCTCTTCGACAATGGCTCATATTCGGGTACTCGGATTCATCGGAGATAGAGGTTTTACCTCTTGGGGAACTTCTAATTAGGGAGCTTCTTGCTGCTCTATCCATAATTCTTCTTCCATAGGTGATGCCTCTTCTTCCACACCTTCTTCTTTTTGTTCATGACCTGACTCCGGTGGATCTCTTTCCTGGTCGGTCACCCTAGTACTCATTCCTCTCTGCAGCACTAAGTCCCTTTCTCTTCTTTATTCCCTTCTTTGTAGCCTCTTCTCCCTCTCTATTTTCTAGAATTTCGTCGTACCTTTGTGTGACACTATCCTCTCGATTTCCTTTTTAGGCTAACGTCTCATTACTGGTGATTGGTGTCTTCCTTAGTCGACTAGAATCCACTCCACTTTATCTCGACATATGACCAGCTACCCCCCCATAGCCTACCCGACGCTTTAGAAAGCATGGATAGTTCTATGTACTTACTTAGGAAGTATTCCCACTCCCTTTCAGAAATGAATTTTTCCCACCTCTTTTGTTTTTCCTCCCAGTTAGGGTTTAATGGCAGTTAGTGAAGTGATGGACGAGGTTCAACAATGTGACCCACTCCTTTCTCGATCAAGAACTTAAACAGCAAGGTCAGTAAGGAACACAAAAATTGCTCAGTGAGGTCTGTGTGGAATTTATTTTTTATGGTTTCCACTGAAGTCCTTTCTTCTACTACTTGCTCCTCGTAGAATTTGTCGGCAATCTTTTCGAACCACTCCAACAAGTTTTTTCTTCCTCCTCGAATCAATTTTTCTAGTAACTATTGATCTTTAGTTCCTTCTAGATTTTTCATCCAGGAGTTTCTTCAGCAACGGGGGCACTGATTCTACAAACTTCTCATGTGTCTTCATAAAGAATCTTTCCTTTTCTTGTTTGGTCATCAATCTGTTTCTTCGTGCGTAATTCTGCAAATAAATTGTGACTTTACACTCCCACCAGTCCTTAATCTCGTGTTCTGATATCATCTGCTTGCATACATCTTAGACATGTACTACCGAAAACGGAACCAATGTTGTAATCTCACAGATCACATAAGGTTACCAATAATACATACTAAAACATATATACACAACAGAGACAAGAGATAAGAACAAGTAGAGAGAATACAGATTATATTAACATGAGAGGTTCAATACAATACAGAGAACCAAACCAAGTTCTCATCTAGCTCAATAGCCTAATATATATGAATTACAAACAGTTACAAATAACTACTTGTCGGTTCACTCAACCGACACGACCTTAGGTGGCCGACCTAATATCTAACTAGTCGGCTATCATTCAAGTCGGCTTACCGAATTGCTCCTCCAACATGCGCCCTCCTAGGGAGAATTGAACTAATGTTCTTTTTCGTCTGATCTAACGAGGGATTTTCTCAGAATATCAAACCTTGGATTCTTGTACCGCGAGAGAAAATGCTACACAATGTCTTCTTTCAAGTTAGTTCTGATACCATGTTAGAGTTTTTAAAAATTTTATGCCCAATAAGAACAATATCACTGAAAGAATGACAAGAAAAAAAAAGAAAAAGAGTACACAAAGATTTATCCTTAGAAACCATTGTGGGGAAGAAAACCTGGAAAAGATTCCTCGATATAGAATCCAACCAAGTACTGTGTAATACCACAAGACTAAGATAGACTGCTTCTTCTCCTTCAGATGGACTCCTATTTCTCTCTCTAGAGAACCTAATTGAGTTATGAGTGTGTCCAAATGAGGAGAGCACCTCATCTATTTACACACATTAGACATGAAGTCTAATAACCCAACAGGGTATACTTCACCTTTCCAACAGGGCCAACTTGTCTTAAAAGACACAAAAATACATTTTAATAATTATTTTCTAGGTATTATTGACCCGACTTAAAATAGATGTCTTACCTGAAGAATTTACATGACCAATTACATCAATTACATCCCTAATTAGAGAAACAAATGTTGTTAGGGAATTGATCCTATGGATGGGGTTGATGCACCAACATGCTAGGGGTTTACAGACTGATATATAAATCTTTGTAAGTATATAAACAAAACAAGAGTTCAAGGGTTATGAGGGTTCATACCTTATGAACTGAAGGTTGATCCAATATTTATCTTTATCTCTCCTCTTTCTCTCCAACCAAAGAAATTCCAAGAACACTTCAAACCTTCCTCAAACCAATTTGACCACATGTAATATAATTATCATCAAGATAACATCAAAACATAATCTCATAAGCATCAAAAAAACCGAAACTTATACAGTGATTTGGAAAGGAAAGAGCATCAAATATATTAATTAATGGAATAAGTACAAAATATACTTCTCCTCCTTCAAAACACCTCATGAAGCCTTCAATCTGGATCTCCTACTTCTCTCTTCCAATATTCTCAACCTCTAATATTTGCATCAAGGATGGATAATAGCTAGGGCATAGGTGACGGGGATGAGAGTCCAAATTCTGCCAGGATAACAATACCAAATTCTAATTCCTTTTCATGGTCCCCTATCCCTCTCTTATATAGAAAACTGAAGAGTTAGGATCAAGGATAGAACAATTACAACTGAGGAGGAAGTTCCAAAACCACCCAACCCACCCAAAATTTGAGTTTTTAATTTTTTTAATCATTTTCTAGGGTATACGTAGGTGCAACACTGATAACTCATGTATGAAAAGTGAAAAATGTAGGTACAACACTGGAAACCTAGGTTTTTTAAAAAAATGAAATTTTTAGGGTTTTTCCAAGGGTTTTCAGGAATTAGTTTGGTCTGGAAACTTGTTCCTTAGCCTCCTATGCATCCAATGGACTAGAAAAGTGGTAAAATAGTGATACAAAAGTCCCAATATGTGCCTTCCATCCACAAGTTTCCTTTGGGTGACTGACATTATCCTTCATAAAGTGTTCTCATGGAAGTGTCATCATGTGACCAAACATGTAAGTGTCATCATAGACAGAGAAGTGCCAATTTTTTCTATAATAGATGCCCCCTTATGTATGAGGTTAAAGGGTAAGACAATAACCAAAATACATTATAAATAATGGACAGTTGATTCATGGACTTAAAGAAACTAGAGAAACCACGATCGTAGGCTCAAATGAAGATACCTGAAAGAGAGATAAATGTTAGACAAATTGATCTATGTGACATATATGTCCATGTACAAATGATTTCCACAAAGATACAAGGTGGATCCAACATGTGTATAACTGATGTAACAATGATGGTTGCACAATATGAAAAAAGGCACCATGTAAAATCTAGAGGAGTCATGGCCACAAACGAATATCATGGATCCATGCTCAATAATCGATCATATCCACAAGAATACAGGGTGGAACTATGTCTTGGAAAATTTCATATGAAGTGTGACAAGGTCTTGCACAACTCGGGAAATAGAAAAAGAGGATGATGCTAATATTATCCCAAGGTCTTCAATCGAAACCAACCAAAGGTATGAATCCTAACTGTTATAGCCTATCTTTGTTTCTCATTTTAAAGCATTTGCTTGTTTTTAAAGTATGGTTTTTCTTTTTATTTTAAAGTTTTGACTTTAGTTTCTTTTAAATTTTTCTTTGATTTCAGGCTTATACTTATAATTGATTTAATAGGTTTTCTTTTAATTTTGGTTTTACTTAGTGAATTTCATGGTTTTTAGGGGCTTATAGAATGTATATATGACTTAAAGGTTCTAAAATAATATCATCAAGTTTTATTCAAATCTATTAACTAAAGTTTAACCCCTTGCTATGAGTTTTGGTTAAAAAATTGTTAAAACAGATATTCTTGTAGCGCAAGCTCAGAAAATGTAAACAAGGGCACTACAAGAAAATCGTGCTATTTGAAAAGTCATGATTTGGGCTCGTAATTTTCAAAATTTGCGCATAAGAGAAGTCTTTCACACCTGTCGACGAGTTTGATACATGTTTCAGCCACAGTAATCATTGTGACAAGTGTTGTGAGATCAAGCAAAGAACCATTTGGGTGAGTTGTGGTTGTCTGGAGGTTAGAAGATACAGAATAGTGGCATGATAATGATTATGCATGATGAGGATAATTCGATATCAGCTACGCCTTTCCTGAATGCATGAAGATCACAGAAACCATTTGAAGACCTGGCAGTTTGTGTAGGGTAACTGTTTAGCACTGTCGTGGAAGCTAGAGATAGACTTAAGAAGGACATTGGACACCTGGGAAGACAGGAAATCATAATTCTAGCAAGCGAATCTATTATTCAGACAGGTATGCAGCGAATTATTGACATGTTCCATGAGTTTGGGTTCACATTGAGAAAGGATTAGTTATTGATATTAACTAAGAATGGCAGTTCATAAACTCATTTTTTTCAAAATGTCAAATTTTTATGTTAGTAGGGTCGAAATACTTATCAGTTTGAGAAGTAAAATTCATGTCAAGGGTTTAATTTTCTCAGCATATGATTGACAATTAAATTTGCAAGCATTCGAATAGTGTTAAAATATTTACTGAAGGAATCACAATTAAGATCAATCATCCAGAATGAAGAGGAGTGGGAAAACAAATAGGGATGAACCCTCAGATATGTCTTGGGTTCAAGCTTTCCCTGACTAGTAAAGGTTATTTTCAAAGGAAGGATGGCTAAATTATTTTGAGAATATTGATGGACATCACATAGAAGTTGCATATAAATTTGCTCAGGGATTGGACAATGACATAGTTACTTTTGACACCCTAAAGATTGAGCTGACTAGAGAGCTAATAGTAGAGGCTACAAGATTTCCTGATGAAGGTGAATATTGGTTCAAGAAGGTACCTTTTACCTTCAATTCACATACTTACTTGCTTCCAAATTTCGTTGCAGACTGGGGTAAAGGAGTGCATATACAAAAGTTCAAATCAGAGTGGAGAGAACCAATTAAAATTCTGTAAAGCTATGTAACTTGTGAAGGAACATATGCATTTGTGTTTAAATACCATTTCAGGTTTCTGCAGCATCTAAATCATGAAGCAAAGATACCTTCCTTTATTTTTACTAAAGAGTCTACAAAAGATGTCCAATAGAGTAAATGAGCATCATGATCATACTCAACAGTCCATATTTCGTCATGGTCTGATAAAGTTAATCATAAGTACAGTGCTCCAAAAGAAGGAAAAGACCTGGGACTATTTTCTATTCTTGTCTAGGTTTCAATCTAAGAAAGAAGTGGCAATCAAAGAAAAGACAGGTGAACAAAGCATAGAATTTAGTCAAGAAATTGAAGAAAAAGGTCATAGTTGAAGCAGAAGAAGATAGTGTGCAAGGAAAGTCTGTGACACAAAGGGATGAAAATGATGAAAATGAACAGCAAAATAAAGTTGATGAAGATGAAATATCGAAGGTTCAAATGCAGGATTTAGATCATGTAGAAGATAGCCTTCATGAAAAAGTAAATCAGGGAGTAGATGAAAGTTTTTTAGAACAAGAACAAGTCCCTACAGGAGTACAATCATAAAGTAAGGAAGGTCCACTGATTGATGAAGCTAGGGCTGACAGTGTACAAGAATTACAAGAACAATCTGAAGAGAAGTTGGTGTGACAAGGAGTCAAAAGAAAGGTGTTTTAGCTAGCAGCCATAAAGCACCAAGGAAAAACTTTGAGCATTCTGGGAGAGATTGGGGTAGGTTGGAGACCTAAAACAAGACCCAAGAATAAATTGAGATTTAACATGAAAAAGTTATTAAATCCTAAGTTAGCTCAAAATAAAACCATAGTGATAAAAGAGTCATCTTCCCAAGAAGAGTTAGAAGAGGATGAAGGCTTAGATGTAAAAGAGATGAAAGGTAATAAATAGGTTACTTTAAAGGATAATTCAACCTTAACTGAAACTAAAATCTCAAAGCTATTAAAAGAGGTTCGAAGGAAAGAAACTTTAGGCCATCATCAAGATGATTTAATGAAGTAGCACTTAGTCATGACAAGTTTTTGTGCAGAGGAAGAAAAGATTGCAGAACCATCAGCTCAATGTCGTTTTGAAGTTAATGAGTCTCCAGGGGTTCCTATAACTATGACAGAGTAGCAAGAGGAGGATGAGGAGATATTTAAAAAAATGAAGATTCCTTGGATACCAGAAGGAATGCATTCAGCCTCAGAAGGACAATGTATTGATTCAGAGAATGAGAACTTACAAAGAAGCGTCAAACAGTATAAGTATCAGATAGAATTCCTGCATGAAACAAATGAAGGGTTAGTAGTTGCTAAAAGAATATTAAGAGAGGATTTAGAAGAGGTCAATAGCCATTACCAAGAGTTAATTGTACTCTCCAAGGAAGCTTTGAAGAGAAAAATACAGACACCGAATCTATGTGCAGAATTGAAGCAAACTGTTCAAGACATAACACAACAAAATCAGGAGCTTTCAAAAAGAGTTGAAGACCTAGAAGCTGATCATCAGAAAGCAAGGAGAAAGACTCAAGCATTGGAGGGGATAGCCCTTTTGGAAAAGGCTACTAAATATTTGTAAAATGCTTTAAATGATAGGTGTTATTAGTTAATTTTTGTAAAGAATTTAGTTTAGTATGAATGACTTTATTTTGTTAAGTGATTCGGTGGTATGACCTAAAAAACAGTTTTTCAGTTATGTAACTGTTTTTGGTAACTAAGATAAAAGTAAGACTATAGAATGATAGGGGGTTCGAAGTTTTGTATAAAGGGAGGCTTTTAGCTACTATACAGAGCTAATTTTCAGAAACTCTTATGTATTTTGGATTATTGATTATGGTATATATGCAAACTATAATCCCTTTTATCTTATCTGCTGGTTTCATTTCTGATTAGTGTAATCACTCAGTTTATAAATCCATTTCTTGTTTAATGTTATTTCTCATGGAATGCTTGTGAGTTGTGGATGAAATTCAGTAATGTGCTTATGTTGTTCTGGTTTATGTTTCATATATGATACATCTCAGTATTTCATTGTTGCATGATTTAGTGTTTGTGATCTTAGCCTTATGATTTTTTACCCTCTTGTTTACAAACTGCACAACCAAAACCCTAGAAAACATGTTTTCTTATTTTTATTTATTAAGATTGTGTTGGCTTGTTCTTTAGTAGTATGAGAACAAGTTCTGGCACTAACATCTTTGGCACCATTTCCAAGGACGAATCTGAAGCATACTTTCCCTGGGTTATTCATCATTCAAGTGGTTTTGAGAGGTGGACTTAAACCAGCAAATTTTTAAGACTACATTTCACCAAATAGTTCACAGTGGCTACTTAAGGAGTTGGAACAAGAAGTAGACCTAGTTCACCTTTACACTTGGGTGTCTCAGATCTAGAGCAAATTCTGAAAATAGCTAGGAAAATCAAAAGGTCTCAGTCATCTCCAGCCTTATGTAACCCTGACCAAATAGACTTATTGTCACACTTTTCTGTTTCAAAGGAAGAGGAACAACATTCATCCTGGTTGAAACCTACAATCCCTGTTAGCAATTTTCAGATTTTTACTGATCCTCAGTATTTCCAGAAAGAAAAATCCTTATCTCCTAGAAAAATCCCTTTATTTCACCTTAAAGTCAGTAAGATTCCTTTTCAGCCAAGTTCCAGTCAAGTTTTTCCTTCATCTAAACCAGTCAGTTTAAAAATGGCAGCCCAATAGCAACCATTATATATGATGGATCGAATGGTAGAAGCTAGGTATGCACCTTTAGTTTTACCTCAGCCTTTAAATGCTCTTCCTAGTAGAGATTACCAAAAGTACTTACCTAGGTTTAATGGACATGTGAGACAACAACTGAGGATCATTGGGATGCATTTCTCAGCTATGCAGATAATCAGAATATCGAGGCAAAAGATGTATGGATGAGGATGTTCATACAGAGTCTAGATAGAGAGGTCAAAAAATGGTCCAGAGAGTTACCAACAAATTCCAATACTTTAATAGAGGAGCTTCAAGACGTTTTCATGAGATAGTGGGGTGATACTAAGGATCATACATATTACATTACAGAGTTTGGAGCCCTAAGAAGGAAGAAAGATGAAACTATAGCTGATTTCTCTAAGAGGTTCAATAAAATGTATGGTAGAATCCCTGCATAGATTAAACCTTCTGAAACTTCTATGAAACTCACTTATGCTAATGCTTTTGACCATGATTTTTCCTTACTCTTGAGAGAAAGAAGACATGTTACTTTACTTAATATGCAGGAAGTAGCATTAGAAGTAGAATCTAATATTCTTTCCTCTAACAGGCTGAAGGGAAACTTAGGTCAACAAATTTATGACAGAAAGGGTAAGAAGGAGGTAGCTCCAGTAGTTTCAACATCACAATATGTAGATGGTAAAATTGATGAAATGGAAAAATTAGTGAAAATCCTAACAGCAAAACTAAACAAATTGGAATTAGAAAAAAATTCCAATAGGCCTGTTCAAGAGGGGGACATAAACCCTAATAATCCAAATCAGTTTAGAAGACAATTTGCACATTGTTTTATTCCCAGAGAGAGAAGAAATAATGACATACAACGAGAAAGGAGAGAAGCTGAAGATCAAAAGGTGCCACCCCTCCTTCAAAACAATGTCACTGATGAAGGAGAAATAGAAGAAGAAGAGCAATTTGAGGATCCAGATCAAGACATGAATTATTTTGGAGAACAGTTGACTGAAGGTTTTGTGACCGAGGAAGATGTTTTTACTTCTGAATATTATGATGCAAATGTTTTTCAAACAGAAGATGATTTAAACCTAGAAGTAACTTCTGATATATATCAGTCTGATCCAATGAAAACCATAAATTTGAGATCAGGACCAAAACAGGTGGTTCAAACCCCTAAAAAGAAGGCAATTCTTCCTCTTAAACATCAATCTAATCCAGTATTAGGGAAAAGACAGAATCAAGATAAACTAGAGAAGGTTATTGAAGTTGAAGAAGTGAATAAGAACATGCAGAATTTTAATCTTGAAAATGAATTGTGCAAAATTAAAATCCCCATGCCTTTCACTAAGTTGATAAAAAATACTTCTTATAAAAATTCAGTTTTGAAAATGATAGGTTCATCAAGCAGTCAAGTACCCTCTAACACAGTAAATTTACAAGAGGAAAATCCTAAATTTTTTATTGGATCAGCTTTGACAGAGAAAACTGAAAATGATGCAAGTGCATCCCCACCTTTTTACACCACATTAACCATTCATGAGCAGATGATACATAATTATCTTTTGGATTCAGGAGCATCTCATAATCTAATGCCAAAAGAAGTCATGGAGGATTTAGGATTGAGCATAACAAAACCTTATCATGATTTGTATGCTTTTGATTCTAGAGCTATAATAAATGATATGGTGGTTAGCTTAACTGAACTACCAATGAAAAGTGTTATTATGGATGTATTAGTGGCAGATATCACACCTAAATTTGGAATGCTCCTTTCTAGATCTTGGGCTAAGAAAGTAGGTGAAACTTTACAGATGGACTTAACATATTCAACCATCCCTGTCTTTGGAGGTCAGAATAGAAGGTTGTATAGAGAGTAACAATTTTCTTATATTGTGACTGATGAAAGGAATCCTACAAATCATCCATTATATGATGTTGAAAAGGACTTGGGTACTTGTATGTTACACTTTAGTGATGATAATGATGTTGTTGGTATGTTACAGGTTGAAAAAGAAAAATCAGCTAAATGTACTAGGGAACAGGAGGATGAACTTTGGCTAATGTATTTTGATCGATCATCATCTAAAGAAGGTGCCGAAGCAGGATTTGTATTGATATCTCCTAGTGGTGAAGTGGTGAGATTAATTTATAAGTTAGAATTTATCACCACTAATAATACAACAGAGTATGAAGCTTTGTTGTTAGGTTTGAGAGTTGCAAAAGATTTAGGTATTCAACAAATCTCTGTTTATGGCGACTCCGAGTTGGTTGTTCAGCAAGTAAGGAATAACTATCAAGTAAAGCAAGATTTGTTGAAAGTGTACAGGAACGAAGTATGGGATATGATAGACAATTTTCTTGTGGCTTTTAATATTTCTTATATTCATAGGGATCATAACCAAACTGCTGGTTCTATTGCCCTAGAAGCTACACATTTCAGGATTCCTAAAACAACTTAGCTGAAATATCCTATTGAAGTTAGGTACAGACCTTCTATGCCCGATAATATAAAGCAATGGAGAGATTTTTAGGATGATTTAGAGATTAAAAAGTTTTTAGAGCTTACTGGTGAGTTCGCTAATTACTTAATTGACCAAGAACATGATGATGAAATTGAATATACTGAGGGTGTTGCAGAAAATGAAATTGCAGGTCACAAAATCATTGAGCTGAAAAGTAATTTTATTCCTAAGGGTTTGGTGCCTTTAGAGAGGATTTTTTCGAAGGATGATATCCCCTTAAAACCATCTATGCAGTCTTTAGAATAAAATGTAATGGATTGTAATATTGGCACCAAGGAGCACCCCAGAATAGTGAAGATCTCAAAGGCACTTACAACAAAGCAAAGAAACAAGTACATCAAGTTATTAAAAGAATATGTTGATATTTTTTCTTGGTCATATGAGGATTTGAATACTTATGATACTAGTATTATACAGCATAAAGTTCCTTTGAAACCAAATGTCAAACCATTCAAATAGAAATTAAGGAGAATCAATCCTGCTTTATTCCCCATTATAGAAAAGGAGGTAAAAAAATTGTTGGATGCTAAGATTATTGTTCCTCTTCGATATTCTTCATGGGTAGCAAATCTAGTACCTGTTAGAAAAAAGAATGGTGAAATAAGATTGTGTGTTGAATTTCATAATTTGAATAGGTATTTAGTTAAAGATAACTATCCTTTACCAAAGATTGAACAAATATTGCAGAAGGTGGTGGGTGCACAAAGGATCTCAATGGTAGATGGGTTTTCAGGGTATAACCAAATTGCAATGCACCCTAATGACAAAGAAAATACAGCCTTTACTACCCCTTGGGGTACCTTTATGTACGAAAAAATGCCATTCAGATTAATGAATGTTGGAGCTACCTTTCAAAGAGCTATGGACATTAAGCCTTTGTTGGAGTGAGGGTTAAGTTTGTGGTAATCTATTTAGATGAAATAACAGTCTTCTCATAGTCTGATGATGAGCACTTAAAACACCTAAAACAAACTTTCTTGAAATGCAAAAAATATGGACCGTCTCTCAACCCCAAAAAGTCACATTTTGTTGTACAGGAGGGTAAGTTGTTGGGTCATTTGGTTTCAGCTGATGGAATAAGGATAGATCCAGAAAGGGTAAAAGATATTCTAAAAATTAGTTTACCAAGAAGTAACAAGTATGTGCAATATTTTATTGGAAAAATAAATTTTCTCCATTGGTTCATACCAAATTTTGTTGAAAGCATTAAACAAATAAAAACCATGTTGAAAAAAGATCAGGAAGTGAAGTGGACTGCAAAAGCTAAGAATTCATTTGAGAATATTAAGATAGCTCTTACAGAAGCACCAGTGCTAGTAAATCCTGATTTTTCAAAGGAATTTTTTACTTTTTCTTTTGCATCAGAGGATACTTTAGCAGTTGTTTTGTTACAGAAGAATAATGATGGAATTGAGCAGCCAATTGCATTTTTTATCAAGACCCTCGGAGACTCAGAGTTGAAGTACAACACTTTGGAGAAACAAGCTTATTCATTGGTAAAAGCATTAAAGTTTTTTAGAATTTATGTTCTACATTCTAAATTCATTGCTTATGTTCCTAATGTTGCCATTAAGGATGTATTAACTCAACCTGATAGTGAAGGAAAAAGGGGGAAATGGATTGCAAAGATAATGGAATATGACATGGACATTAAGCCTAGAAAACTAGTGAAGGGACAAGGTTTGGCTAAATTGTTAGCTAATTCAAATTGTCAAGCTTTAGGTCTTCGTCTGATGGCAGAACAACTTGTACAAATAATAGAAAGCAGAGCAAGAGAAGGAAAGAATTATCAAGCAGTATGCAGAATCTACATGGTATGCAGAAATTGTACACTTTCTTTTGTATTTACAATGTCCAGAGCATCTAGATAAGAAGTCTGCTAGGTCATTGAAGTTGAGAACTACTAAATATTGTTTGATAGAACAACATCTATTTTGGAAAGATCCAGGGGGCATTCTGCTTAGATGTTTGGACAAGCCAAAAATTGAAGAGGTAATCTATGAATCACATGAAGGTGCTTGCAGGGGACATAAGTATCGGAAGGTAACAGCTTATAAAATCTTGAGGTTTGGATACTATTGGCCTTCTTTGTTCTTTGATGTATACTAGCAGGTAAGAGCTTGTATCCCATGTAAAAAAAATTCTAGTAAGCAAAAGTTAGTGTCTTTACCATTGAATTCTATTGCAGTGAATGCTCCTTTTCAATAGTGGGGTTTGGACTTCATAGGGGAGATTAATCATTCTTCTTCAGGGAAGCATAAATGGATTTTGACAGCTACAGATTCCTTCACTAAATGGGTAGAACCTATCCCCACAGGAAATGCAACAGACAAGGTAATCATCAATTTTATTCAGGAAAATATTCTTACCATATTTGGATGTCCCAAGAAGTTATTGACTGATAATGCTAAATATTTTAAGTCCAAATATATGGTGACATTTTGTGAAAAGAATGGGATTGTTCTAAAGCACTCAATGCCTTATTACCCTCAGGGAAATGGGTTAGTTGAGTCAACCAATAAGAGCATTATTCAAAGTATCGAGAAGTTGTTGAATCAGAATAAAAGGTCATGGGACTCAATGTTAAAATATGCACTGTGGGTAGATAGGATAACAATTAAAATGGCAATTGGAACTTCTCCTTTTCAACTAGTATATGGCACTGATGTAGTGTTTCCTATTCAACTTGGTATTCCAGTGATGAAATTTATTCAAGATAGTTAAGAAGAACCTAGTGACATTCAAAGGAGAATTTATGCACAGATTGAATTACAGCAGGAGCGTGAATCAGTAGAAGAAAAGACTTAGTTGTATAGAACAAAGATCAAAGAAAGGTTTGATAGAAAGATCAAAGAGAACACCTTTTTTAATGGAGATATGGTTTTGAGATGGGATGCTAGAAAGTAGCAGAAAGGAAAACATGGTAAGTTTGATAATTTATGGTTTGGTCCTTTCATAGTATCAAAGATTCTGGAGAATAATACTTTTGTGTTACAGACCTTGGATGGTGAGGAATTGTATAATCTAGTTAATGGACGTTTCCTCACATTTTTACAGTTTTTAAGGAAAGAGATTGGATCCTCATTGTATATACCAATGTGAATATTAGAATAAAGATTCCATGGCCCAATGGATATTTTGCAGAGCAGCGGGCAGTTCCAGTTACAGCACAGAAGGCACTGATCTATAGGTTCTTGAAGCCTCACAGGGAGGACTTCATCTCGTAGCAGGAGCCAGATGTTATAGCCTGTTTTTGTTTCTTATTTTAAATAATTTTCTTGTTTTTAAAGTATGGTTTTTCTTTTTATTTTAAAGTTTTGACTTTAGTTTCTTTTAATTATTTCTTTGATTTTAGGCTTATACTTATAATTGATTTAATAGGTTTTCTTTTAATTTTGGTTTTACTTAGTGAATTTCATGGTTTTTAGAGGCTTGTAGAATGTATATATGACTTAAAGGTTCTAAAAGAATGTCATCAAGTTTTATTCAAAACTATTAACTAAATTTTAACTCCTTACTGTGATTTTTGGTTAAAAAGTCGTTAAAACAGATATTCTCGTATCGCAAGCTCAGAAAAGGTAAACAAGGGCGCTACAAGAAAATCATGCTATTTGAAAAGTCATGATTTTGGCTCGTAATTTTCAAAATTTGCGCATAAGAGAAGTCTTTCACACGTGTCTACGAGTTTGATATGTGTTTCAGCCACAATAATCATTGTGACAAGTGTTGTGAGATCAAGCAAAGAATCATTTGGGTGAGTTGTGGTTGTCCGAAAATTAGAAGATATAGAATAGTGTCATGATAATGATTATGCACAATGAAGATAATTCGCTATCAGCTATGCCTTTCCTGAATGCATGAAGATCATAGAAACCATTTGAAGACCTGGCAGTTTGTGGTTGAAGATTGAAGAAGGTCGGCTATTTAGGGTAAGTAGGGTAACTGTTTAGCACTGTCGTGGCAGCTAGAGATAGACTTAAGAAGAATATTGGACACCTGGGAAGATAGGAAAGCATATTTCTAGCAACTGAATCCATTATTTAGACAAGTATGAATAAAATTATTGACATGTTCCATGCGTTTGGGTTCACATTGACAGAGGATTAGTTATTGATATTAACTAAGAATGCCAGTTTATAAACTCAGTTTTTGCTCAATGTCAAATCTTTTATGTCAGTAGGGTCGAAATACTTAACGGTTTGAGAAGTAAAATTCATGTCAAGGGTTTAATATTCTAACCATATGATTGACTGTTAAATTTGCAAACATTTGAAGAGTGTTAAACTCTTTACTGACAGAAGCACAATTAAGATCAATAATCTAGAATGAAAAGGAGAGGGAAAACAAATAGGGATGAACCCTCATATATGTCTTGGGTTCAAGATTTACATGACTGTGCAAGGTTATTTTCACAGGCAAGATGGCTGAATTATTTTGAGAATATTGATGTACATCATACAAAAGTTTCATATAAATTTGCTCAGGGATTGGACAATGACATAGTTACTTTTGACACCGTAAAGATTGAGCTGACTAGAGAGCTAATAGCAGAGGCTACATGCATTCTTGATGAAGGTGAATATTAGTTCAAGAAGGTACCTTTTACCTTTAATTCATAGAATTACTTTCTTCTAAATCTTGTTGCAGACTGGGGTAAAGGAATGCATATACAGAAGTTCAAACCAGAGTGTAGAGAACCAATTAAAATTCTGCAAAGCTATGTAACTTGTGAAGGAAGATATACATTTGTGTTTAAATACCATTTCAAGTTTCTGCAGCATCTAAATCATGAAGCAAAGATGAACCTTCCTTTCTTTTTCCTAAAGAGTCTGTAAAAGATGTATAACAGAGTAAAAGAGCATCAAGATCATACTCAACAGTCCATATTTCATCATGGTCTAATAAAGTTAATCATAAGTACAGTGCTCCGAAAGAAGGAAAAGACCTAGGACTATTTTCTATTCTGGTCTAGGTTTCAATTTGAGAAAGAAGACCAATCAAAGAAAATACAAGTGAACAAAGCACATAATTTAGTCAAGAAATTGAAGAAAAAGGTCATAGTTGAAGCAGAAGAAGATAGTGTGCAAGGAAAGTATGTGACGCAAAGGGATGAAAATGCTGAAAATGAACAACAAAATAAATTTGATGAAGATGAAATATCGAAGGTTCAAATGCAGGATTTAGATCATGTAGAAGATAGCCTTCATGAAAAAGTAAATAAGGGAGTAGATGAAAGTTTGTTAGAACAAGAACAAGTCCCTACAGGAGTATAGTTAGAAAGTAAGGAAAGTCCACTGATTGATGAAGCTAGGGCTGATAGTGTACAAGATTTACAGGAACATTCTGAAGAGAAGTTGGTGTCACAAGGAGTCAAAAGAAAGGTGTTTCAGCTAGCAACCATAAAGCACCAAGGAAAAAATTTAAGCATGCTGGGAGAGATTGGGGTAGGTTGGAGACCTAAGACCAGACCCAAGAATAAATTTATATTGAAGATGAAAAAGTTGTTAAACCCTAAGTTAGCTCAGAATAAAATCACAGTGATAGAAGACTCTTCTTCCCAAGAATATTTAGAAGAGGATGAAGGCTCGGCTTTAAAAAAGATGAAAGGAAAGAAACAAGTTACTTTCAAGGATAATTCAGCCTTAACAGAAACTAAAATCTCAGAGCTATTAAAAGAGGTTCGAAGAAAGTAACTTTAGTCCATCATTAGGATGATTTAATGAAGCAACACTCAGTCATGACAAGTTTTTGTGCAGAGGAATAAAATATTGCAGAACCATCAGCTCAATGCAGTTTTGAAGTTAATGAGTCTCCAGGGGTTCCTGTAACTATGATAGAGCATCAAGAGGAGGATGTTGAGATATTTAAGAAATTGAAGATTCCTTAGATGCCAGAAGGAATGCATTTAGCCTTAGAAGGACAATGTATTGATTCGTAGAATGAGAACTTACAAAGAAGCATCAAATAGTATAAGTATCAGATAGAATTCCTGCATGAAACAAATGAAGGGTTAGTAGTTGCTAATAGAATATTAAGAGAGGATTTAGAAGAGGTCAATAGCCATTATAAAGAGTTAATTGTAGTCTCCAAGGAATCTTTGAAGAGAAAAAGACAAACACAAAGTCTATGTGTAGAATTGAAGCAAACTGTTCAAGACATAACACAACAAAATCAAGAGCTTTCCAAAAGAGTCGAAGACCTAGAAACTAATCTTCAGAAAACAAGGAGAAAGACTCAAGCATTGGAGGGGATAGCCCTTTTAGCAGATACTGCTAAATATTTGTAAAATGCTTTAAATGATAGGTGTTATTAGTTAATTTTTGTAAAGAAGTTAGTTTAGTATGAATGACTTTATTTTGTTAAGAGATTCAGTGGTATGAGCGAAAAAATAGTTTTTTAGCTATGTAATTGTTTTTGGCAACTAAGATAAAATTAAGACTGTAGAATGATAGGGGGTTCAATTTTTTGTACAAGAGGAGGCTTTTAGCTACTATACAGAGCTAACTTTCAGAAACTTGTAGTATTTTGGTTTACTGATTATGGTATATATGCAGACTATAAGCCCTTTTATCTTATCTACTGGTTTTATTTCTGATTAATGTAATCACTCAGTTTATAAATCCATTTCTTGTTTAAGGTTATTTCTCATGGAATTCTTGTGAGTTGTGGATCAAATTCAGTAATGTGCTTATGTTGCTTTGGTTTATGTTTCATATATGATACATCTCAGTATTTCATTGTTGCATGATTTAGTTTTTGTCTTAGCCTTATGAGTTTTTACCCTCTTGTTTACAAACTGCACAACCAAAACCCTAAAAAATATGTTTTACTTATTTTTATTTATTGAGATTGTGTTCGCTTGTTCTTTAGTAGTCTCAGAACAATTTCTGGCACTAAAACTAACCATGTGAATAGAGGATCTAAAGTGGAATGTGGAGGAAATCGTTTGATTACCGGTCACTGATGAATATTGTTAACAAATGTGAGGGAAACTGCCAGTTGTGAAAATGGTCCCCAAGATACCTAGAACGTTCTAACAAGTGTGATTAAATGGTCTTTCATTCGAACACTTGAAGAATCCATCGAGCAAGAGATATTAAAGTATTCATGTTACCAAATAGACATGGAAACCACCATTGATGACTGCAATCCCCAAGGTACTATGATAAACTCTAAATCTCATTCCCAAAACAAGATGTGTTGAAGTCGATAGGAACATTTCCACTAGAAGGAGGGAATTAAGGCATCCTCCATCATCCAACACGAGGGAAATTAGAGACTAATTGTATTTGGAACCGACACAAAGTTTTTAAACAAGGAACATCGAAGACTTGATGTAATGAATTGATACCAGGGAGTGGCCAACACAAAAGTTCAGAGAAACTGTAGAATGGCCGACATAAGTTTTATCCTTAAATAGTGAGTACAACACAAGCGTGAATTAGGAAGATTTAGACACAAAGGGACCAACGATACAAATATGAAATGTAGGAGACACTGATAGATTCTCCATATGATTGCAAAAGTAACCAACCAGAGGAGTAATAACTCTGAGACCAAGTTTAATCCTAAGGACAAAAACTAGAGATCAACTATTGACAGACTCAAGTTGGTTCTTTTTTCAATGAGATAAGACTCGTTGCCATTATATAAAGACATTTGGAAAGAACTCTCTTTCCTTCTTTCTTGTAAAGGTTTAATGAGTCCAAGAATGAAAACTCAGGACCTTCTTCATTGTTGATCAAGCTTGAAGAAGAGATAGAACAATGCTTGATAAACAGCTGATCCATGGATTTTACGAGCCCAAATTAGTGGATGCTCGATGATTTTTTCACCATTTGAGAGTCTGAAAATGCCAAAGAATATGGGGGGGGATTTTTCGTAAAGTTAGTCTCCAAAGTCCAAAAAAAGTATAAAACAATCCAAATAATAAATCTCTTAGTTCATCAGATCTAAGGTATTCATTTTTCGTAGTTAGTTGAAAAGGTCCAAAAAAGGGGTAAACTATCACCATACTGATGCTCCTTTGAAAAACAAGCTCAACGCTTTAGTTTAACGAGCATGAAGGAAAACAATATCACTTGATGATTTTGTCCTAAAGTTGAAGCGAGCATGACAATAGCATAAAGAACGCTTGAAATTTTTTCATGGTTTAAAACAAAGAATGAAAAAGAAAAATTTAGCTCAAACAGGTTCATTTTTCATAAGGTTAGTCTCCAGAGCCCAAAAAAGAGATAAACCTATACCTAGAAATATTTTTCTAACCAAAATGAACTAGAGTATTCCTTTTTCGTAAGTAATCCATATGTTCTAGAAAAGGGTTAAACTTATACCTATGTGGATGATATTTCAACTCCTTTAACAAGTTTGAATGACCAAGAAAAATCGAAAATCTATTCATGTTTAAGGAGTCAGACCAGAGCTTAAATATAACTCCATGTACCTTTCACGTAAAGTTTTAACGATCCTGGAAAAGTCAACTCGTGGCCTCCTTACTATTTTTAACAAGCTCAAAGGAAAGATGGAAGAATGCTCTAAATGAGAGGAGATGGGTGTGATGAGTATGAAAAAATAGTTCCAAGCACGAGGAAAATGCCTAAGCATAGTGCACAAAACATGAGAAAGATAAGGACACTCAAGGAGCATCTCCTCTAAGTAAAAGGTGTCAAGTTGCGATGAGAAAATGGTACAAGGTTGAGCAGTGATGAGAATAGAGATGAGGGATTGTATAACGAGGAAAAATCATAGAAGTCGACATCAAGATAATAAGTGCAAGTGGGATATAGGAAAATGCAGTCACAAATTGAAAAAAAAGGTGAGGCCAGTAAGAAGTTGTGAATCGAAGTAAGAATCCTGTTGTAACGTCCCTGACCCTCCGACTAGGAAAGATGACGCTACTTTACACCAATCATATGGGAATTTAGCCCCATAATCATGAACATACATACACATAATGTTGAGGCCAAGATACTTCAAAAAATAAATCATACTATGATGCATAATTTTTCACGTACATAGCGGAAGCAAAACAACATTCATTCAAATACAATTCAACATTCAATGTGTCCATCATCATAATTAATTAACAGTAAATGTGATTGAAAAACTGATTAATCAAGAGTACTTATCTTATGAGAACTATCCAACAACTAGCTACGTTGTTGCAACGTTCCACCCAACCATAGGCCAGCGTTTTCCTTAATCTCTCAGCAATGCTTCCACCCCCAAGCCGGGCACGATTCCCCAAGGAATAAGGAACTAGCAGGCTTACACCTAGCCAAGGATAATCAACACAACAAGGATACATAGTTCATCCAAGCCAACACAGTTGGGTTTATAACTCCATCCAGGAGCAGGGAAAGGCTAAATGCTAAGCTGGTGAGCTCCTGAAAGAGTTAGGGACACCTACGCCAGCTACCTGCATTTCTCACATCTTCCTGTTGAGCGCATCAGCTACCTTATTTTATTTTCCCTTTATGTGCTTGATTTCAAAATCAAACTCACATAAAAATTCCAGCCATCTCACTTGCCTAGCATTCAAAGTAGGGTGATCAAACAAATACTTCAGTCCACGGTGATCTATTCTGAGTTCAAATATTCTACCCATCAAGTAATGCCTCCACATCTTGAGAGCATGTACTATGGCTGCATGCTCAAGGTCATGAGTGTCATAGTTTTTCTCATGCTCCTTCAGCTTTCTTGACTCATAACATATCACATGGTTGTCCTGCATAAGGACTCCTCCAAGCCCTTGTCCGCATGCATCGGTACATACTACAAAATATTTCTCTAGGTCTACAACTCTCAAGACTGGTGCACTGGTGAGAATATCCTTCAACCGCTGGAAGCTTCCTTCACACTTCGAAGTCCATTCAAACTTTATCCCATTCTTTTGCAAAGAAGTGATGGCATGTGCAACCTTGGAAAACCCTTTAATGAATCTCCTGTAGTATCCTACAAGTCGCATAAAATATCTTACATCCGTCACATTTCTTGGAGTAGGCCAACTCATAATGGCTTCAATCTTCTCAGGGTCTACTGATATACCCTCTTTTGAGATAATGTGACCCAAATACTAAATTCTATCTCTATAGAAGTCACACTTGCTCAGTTTTGCATACAACTGATGCTCCTTGAGCAATTGCAATGTCAGTTTCAAATGCTTTTCATGCTCTTCCTCATTATTAGAATAAACAAGAATGTCATCAAGGAATACAAGAACAAACTTGTCCAAATATCTGTTGAAGATGCTGTTCATAAGGCACATAAATGTAGCTGGTGCATTTGTGAGACCAAATGGTACCACCACAAACTCATAATGCCCATACCTTGTCCTGAAGGTTGTCTTATGAATGTCTTCATCCTTGATCCTCACCTGATGGTAACAAGACCTCAAGTCAATCTTGGAAAATACCTTTGCTCCTCTCATCTGATCAAAGAGGTCATCAATCCTAGGCAAAGGATATTTATTCTTCACAGTAACCTTGTTCCAACTGTCTATAATCAATACACAATCGAAGTGTACCATATTTCTTCTTTACAAACAAAACCAGTGCTCCCCAAGGAGACACACTCGACCAGATATACTTCTTTTCCAACAACTCTTACAGTTGCATCTTCAACTCTAGCATCTCCAGTGTACTCATCCTGTAGGGTGTCTTGGACACTGGTGCTGCTCTTGGCACAAGTTTAATTGTGAAATCAATGTCCCTTTTTGGAGGAAGCCATGGAATCTCATCGGGAAATACATCTTTGAATTCCTGTAACACCTGATAGTCTTCCAGACTGGGAGTTTCATCTCCTATTGGTTCTAGAATATGAGCTGCATACAACTGGCAACCCTTCCTACAGAACTTTTTCAATTGCATTGTTGAAACTTGCCTTACTGAAATTACTTTTGGAATACCTTTCACCACTACTGGGTTTCCTTCTTCATTTATGCATTAAAAAGTCTTGTTGTAATAGTCAAGCTTCACTTAGTGAGCTTCTAACCAATCCATCCCAATGAGAACATCATAGGAACCAAGCGTTAGAACATTAAGATCCACACAAGTGATCAATCCATTCATAGCCAATGGAAATTTCTCTACCACTTCACTGACCTTTCTCTTAGTCCCAGTGGCCAGCTGAACTAACCAAGATTTTCTATGCTCATTAGAGGAAATTTCAACTCAAAATGGGCCTCCTAAAAGGAATTAATAAAATAATAGTTAACATAATAAAATAATATTTATTAATTTTGGAGGAAGAAAAGAAAAAAACTACTTTTTGTTTGTATTTTTTACATATATCCCCGTGTTTTTACTCAAAATTCAATCGGGAGAGCTCATTGGATGCGGAATTAGTTTTTCAGGTATTTCTTGTTTTTGGGGTAGTGGGGTCTGTCAAAGTATGCCAAGTGGGTACTCGTTGGATGCGGAATTAAATTTTTCATCCAACGAGCTCTTCCAATCAAAATTTGAGTAAAAACATGGGGCGATATGTCAAAAATACAAACAAAAAAAGTAGTTTTTTAATGATACCTATCACCAAATTTATATTAAAAAAGTGTTTAAGACCTATTTAGTATTTCAAATTTAAATAAATTTCATTAGCTAACACATGATGACATGGAATTTGAATGAAAATTAAAAGGCCCATTTTGAGTTGAAATTTCCTCTAATGTGACCTTCTTAAAAGCACAAATCTCCACTACCCTAGGAGTGATATAACTGTGAGTAGAACCAAGGTCAATAAAAATAGAAATAGATTGTTCAATAATCATACCTGCTACATCAATCACAGCTGACTGGTGATCTGCCTGGTGATCCTCCAGTGCTGCATAAATTCTAGGGACTGCCCTTGCTACTTAACCCATTGTTTCTACTTCCTGAATGTTATAAGCTGGCCTTGGACTTTCATTCTCAAGTGGACAATATCTGCGCAAGTGGGGCCCTTCGCATTTCCAACATTTGAGTGGACCTTCATTCTTTGGTGGATCTTTAGTATTTCCACCTGTCACTCCAACTGGATTACTCGCATCTTGGGATGGCTACTTCTGCTGATTTCTAAATCTAGAAGGTTTGAAATCTTTCCTTCTTTGGTCAAACTTCTCATTCTTCTTGTCCTTCCATGCCTTATGGTAATCAGGCTTACCTTTGCTTTTCTCATAGCAATACTTACCCTTCCTTATGGCTTCTTCAAGATTTCTTGGTTCATAAAACTCAATTCTATCTTTGTAATACTGAGCCAATCCACTCAGAAATAGCTGGACCTTCACTTTTTCATCTCTGATGTACTGAACATACCTCAACAATTCCAAGAACTTGTTTGCATATTCATCCATGGTTTGTTGTCCCAATCTCAGCTCATGGAACTCCCTAATCTTGTCATCGTAATACCTGTCAGAGAGGTATTTCTGCCTGAAATACTTCTTGAATTGTTTCCAGTTTAATCTCCTTTCACTGATCCTCTTTACTTACTTGAAGTGTTCCCACCAAATGGATGCTCTTCCATTTATATTGAATATGGAAACTCTTGCCTTCATGTTTCCTGAATAATCCTGCACTTGAAATTATTTCTTTATCCCAAGAAGCCAAGATTCAGCCTCTTGTCCAGTCTTTATCTCACCATCAAATGTAGGAGGTTTAGCCTTCTTAAATTCATCTTGAGAGCGATCCCTATGGTGTCTTCTTCTTTTCCTTTTATGAGAAGATGAACTTGTATCTCCACTGGAATCTTCAGAGTCAGATGAACCACTGGAAGTCCTTATCCTCCTCCTAGTGCTGCTCTTACTGTCTTTTGGTCTTGTTGTACCTCATCAATAATCTATCTTTCTCTGCAAGTCTATTCAACTTTGCAACATGGAAGCATTCAACTGATGCTGCTCTTCCTGGGCTTTAATCAATCTCCTCATGGCGACTGCAACATCTGACAGTGTCTCTTGGAATATCCTTCCATTAGACTCTATGTCATCATTTCCATTATGGACATTTTCTCCCATGGCATCTCTTGCATGTTCATAGGAATCTTGAGCATCATACCCATCATGGGTTCTCATGACTGAACCACCTCTT
>LPNX010427023.1:17462-50254 GCA_001517045.1 Pseudotsuga menziesii | reverse complement strand
ACTGATGCTTTCTCGATTGAATTGCTGTTCAGACCTTCTATACCTGACAACATAGCAAATTGGAGAGTCTTCAATGACGACCAGCAATTGATCGATTTTCTAACTTTTAAAGATACTTTCAAGGATGCGATTTTGGACGAGATGACTCACGATGATGATCTACACAATTTTGCGGTAATCCATAAGCCTTGTTCAATTCAGGAATCTCTCAATCAGGTTAGTGCTCTTCCTAGGTCAGTAATCAAACTTGAGAAATTCTATGACTTAAAGGATAAATTTAAGGCTGCAAGGAATTCTAAAACTAATAGCTCCATCAAAATCCTCAATGTGTGAATCTGGGCAGCACATGTACTGCCCAGGAAAAAGCAGCCTTCATTAAGCTCTTCAAAGAGTTTAAAGACATATTTGCATGGACGTATGATGACCTGAAAACATTCGACCCTAATATCATGCAACATGTTATTCCTATGAAACCGGAGGCTAAGCCTTTTCAACAAAAATTGAGGAAAATGCACCCCAGCCTAGAACCAGCTGTCAAGAAGGAGCTAAATAAACTCCTTTCCACCAGAATAATTTTCCCTATTCGGCATGCACAGTGGGTAGCAAATCTTGTACCCGTGAGGAAGAAAAATGGTGACATCAGATTATGTGTCAACTTCCGAAACCTGAATAAGGTTTCCAATAAGGACAATTATCCTGTTCCTACAATGGAAAAAATCTTGCAACAGGTCTCCGGATCTGAAATGTTTTCACTACTAGATGGTTTTTCAGGATACAACCAAGTGTTAGTATCCAAAGCTGACCAGTTGAAAACAACTTTTAGGACGCCTTGGGGAACCTATGCATACAAGAAAATGCCATTTGGTCTCATAAATGTCGGAGCAACATTTCAGAGGGCAATGGACATCGCCTTCAGAGGTCTGATTGGTAAGTTTGTCGTTATTTATCTTGATGATGTTACCGTCTTTTCAAAAAATAGGACTGATCATTTAACTCACCTCAGGAGAGTCTTTGAGCGTTGCAGGAAGTACGAGATTTCTTTAAATCCTAAGAAGTCTATCTTTTCAGTAACAGAAGCTAAGTTGCTGGGTTTTGTTGTTTCTAAACAAGGCATCAATATTGACCCAGAACGCACCCGTGCCATATCGCAGATTTCGATGCCCCACTCAAAGAAGTCCATGCAGTCGTTTCTTGGAAAGATAAATTTTGTTTCTAGATTTATTCCTGGGTTTACAGAAATTGTTCGGCCGCTTTAGAAAATGATAAGAAAGGATGCTGAGTTTAAATGGAACACTGATGAGAAGCAATCTTTTCACGACATCTTAAAAGCTATTGCTGAAGCCCCCACTCTAACTAGCCCAGATTTTTCCAAACCTTTCATTTTGTATACGTTTGCTTCTGATTCTTCTTATGCTGCTGTTCTGACACAGAAAAACCAGGAAAATAATGAAGCTCCTATCGCTTTTACGAGTTCTGGTCTCAATGGTGCAGAACTAAATTACCCAGAAGTGGACAAGCAAGCTTTCGTTGTTTTCAAATCTGTCAAACATTTCAGGCCTTACTTACTGAAGTCCCACACTAAAGTCGTTGTACCATATTCTGCAGTTAGAAATCTCTTGGTACAGAAGGATCTTGGTGAAAAAAGAGCACATTGGGTCACATCACTTCAGGAATACGACCTAGAAATAAAACCTTTAAAGATTGTCAGGGGGCAAGGACTTTGCAAACTAGCAGCTGGGTCTGTGGACAATTCTGATCCTGATCTACACTTCTTTAGTGAACCTTATTTATTTGAAAGGGAAGTTTTTCCGGTCTCCACTCCTCCTGATTCTTGGTATGACGATATTAAGTTCTTCTTATTGCATGGGACCGCCCCTGAAAATTTAGACCCACGTCATAAGAGAGCTTTAAGATTAAAATCTACACCTTATCAGCTTATTGATAATATTTTATTTAGAAAGAATTTCGAAGGGGTTCTCCTTCGTTGTCTGGAAAAACATGAGGCTGATGAGGTGTTATCTCAACTACATGCAGGACCAGCTGGAGGACATTTCAGTGGAGAAACTACTGCTCATAAGATACTTAAAGCTGGGTACTACTGGTCCACATTGTTCAAAGACGCATATTCTTTCGCCAGGAAGTGCCAAGAGTGTCAAAGAGCAGGAGGCAGACTGAAAAAGGCAGCATTACCCCTCTAGCCGGTTATCATTGAAGTCCCATTTCAGCAATGGGGTCTGGATATTGTTGGCCCAATCACACCAGCCTCTTCACTACAACATAAATACATTCTGACAGCCACAGACTACTTCACGAGATGGGTTGAAGCCATCCCATTGAGGGTAGTCAATTCCCAACAGGTGATATCTTTCCTTGATTCTTTTATTATTACCAGATTCGGTGTTCCAGAGTCTTTAATATTTGACAATGCAACTTATTTTTCCTCTGCAAAATTAACTGAGTATGCATTGGATAGGGGTATAAAGTTGAAATATTCAGCTAATTATTACCCCCAGGGTAATGGGTTAGCAGAATCCTCTAATAAAAATCTGATTAAGATTCTGAAACGTACTGTGGCTAACCATCATAGGAATTGGCATACTGCTCTGTCGAATGCTTTGTGGGCTGACAGGGTAACCCCCAAAGCTGCTATAGGGAACTCTCCCTTTTTCTTGGTGTATGGTAAAGAAGCCATCTTGCCCCCTAATTTGTTCTTGCCCTCCTTACAGCTTTCCCAGTCAGTGCAGGAGATACCTTGTTCTGCCATGGAGCATCGAATTAACACCTTGCAGAAACTGGAGGAAGACAGGGAATTGGCTAGAAAAAAATTTGAAAAACACCAGCAGACTCTTAAGCGTTGGTTTGACCTCAGGAAGTCGGTCAGGCGAGATTTGGAAGTAGGTGACTTAGTCTTGAAATGGGATAAGGAACACGAAGATAAAGGAAAACACACAAAGTTCCAATGCCTGTGGCTAGGGCCATTTATTATTACAGAAAAACTTGGTCCTAGTACTTTCAGGTTACAAACATTGGAAGGTGACATTGATAACCTTCCAGTAAATGGTCACCTAATCAAGAGATATTTTTGCTGATCCCCCTCAAGGGATCATCCTGTATATACCTGTGTGGTGTGTTTGCTTGATGCATTTTATTTCATTGTTCTTTTGATTGATTTGCTATTTTGTTTGTGTGTTATGAACCTGGTAAATTCATCAAATCTTGAACTGATGGCTCATTTTAAGTTCTGTCATTAATCTGTAAGTTATGCACAAAAGACATTATTATCCTGGAAAATGTCATTCTGTTTTGGTTTCTTGAACAGAGAATGGTGTTTTCATTGTTCTAGATTCTACCAGAAAAAGCTAAACCATGTTAAAATTAATTAAGTATATCGGTCTCTACAAAGATTTTCCCAACGGGATTGGGACAGTACTTGGTAAAGTTATTTATTTAGATCTTTTACGCCATCTCTTCTCGTAAAGAGGATCAGATTTGCCTCCCTATCTGCTAAGATAATCTCATTTGAGATTATAATAATTACGTTCTGGATAAGGATGGACTTGGACATATGCAAAAATCTAAAGGATAGAAAGTCTCATCACGATCTGATCTGTTCAGGATCATAGGTTTGCTTCCAGTAACATTGTCATCTTCGGTCACCAAGCCTGGGCAATGACCCTTGGACGAAAAAATCTGAGGGGTGAAAGGTCTCATCACGAGCCGGTTCATTTTACTGTAATGCAGACTAGTGACTGACATGGTTACTATCTGGTTACCAAGCCTGAACCATGGCCTTCATGAGGAATAAAATTAAAAGAAAACAGTGGTAACAGTTTCTCCCGACCAGAATTGTACATATATAACTAGCAGATAGGACACTGGCATTCTGAAGGTTTAGAAGCAACCCTGTCGAGGCTATGAACGCCTGCTGGCAGCAGGGCCATGCTTGTGGTATTGGGATTTCATCCTTAAAACTGAGCCATTTACTGTCTTACTCTTTGAGGACTAATTTCTGTTTGAGACTTGATGCTATCAAACAAATCGCTGAAACTGTAATTTTCTGGTAAGTTTTAGAACTGTGAAATACTTGAATTTGTTTGAGATGTTAAAACAGTGATCTTTGTATAATGGCTTGTATTAAGGAATTAATTTCTCCATGTGCATGATTTCAGGCTAAGAGGCAGAGATAACTGTTCCGCTCAGCTTGTCGCCATCTGTTGTGCCCTGGCTCAACAGCCTTTACAAAACATTATTTCATCTAACAAAATCCTATTTTGTTAGATGAAATGTTCGAATTTCTCAATGCAAAATAAAGAGGAATTATAGCTACTGAAACAATTCCATTCTGTCAGCTACTGAATTGGAGAAATTAGTTGTTTTTAAAGCAACCTTTGCAACTATAGGATATTTAACAAAATCATCACTAATGATTATTATTTGTTTTTGGATTGAAATTTAGGATAAATACTAATGATTTCTATATCCTTCGATTTATCCTAATCTAGAAATTAATCCATAACATTATGAATTGATTTTGTTGATTTTGTTATTCAAATGTTATCAATGGTTATCAATGGTTAGTTTGTGGTGATGTTGGTCAAGACCTAGTGGACGTAAGCCACATCTGTTACAAACCATTCCTGACATATCCTAAGTTCTCGAACCATGGTCGACATTATCACCAAAATCTATGCCAATCATCATTATATGGTATGTTTTGCAAGGTTGATTCTTGATTTAATGGTTTCTAATTATGATCATTTAATCCGCCACCTTTAAGCGTAGGTCGAATCCATGGTAGGGATTGCATGTATTATGGTTATCGTCGGATTGATTTATTCCATAGCCTCCATCTTGATTCACTTATTGCGAAACCAGTATGCTATCATGACACTGGTACTTGAACTGTCCATCGCGTTTAAATGTTGGTACGTATCCTCTGTCGTGGCTCTTTGCCATTAGAACACTTGGTCTGCGTACATCCAAGAGGCTTCCATCATTTAAGTCAGGATAAATTATGGTAATATCAGCCATCTAGGGTCTTTGACTGTCGTTTGTGTCACCAATTGATTACCACTCAGAGCGCCGATGCCTTCGGTCATGCCGAACCCGCAGAGGTATAGCCTGCGTTTATGCATGGCTTATCCTGTTCATTATCTGGTGCTGCTGAACCTTCATTCTAAGTGCTCATGGTCTCGTGTTTTCTCTCTCGCTGAGCTCTGGTACCTATTTTGTGTGCGGTTACGCAACTGGACACAGCCAGTGATGGCACCTGTCGTAAGGGTTGAACCCTGCGAGATGACCCTGTTAAATTCGAACCATGAACTCTCATAGAGGATTAAGGATGTAGGGTGGATGCCGTTCTTCAAAAAATTCTCTGATTCTAACCCTGAAGTTACTAGGTTTTTTGCTCTCTCCCTGGTCGATTTCCAAGCAGAAGTCGGGGATCTTCGGTTCCGGGTTGATGAAAGGTCAATAACAGCTGCAACAGGTTTGTCCCTGACTAGTCAGAGATGGTTCAATTACCAGAAAATGACTATAACTGAATGGCGACAATTGCTTAAAAAACCTGCTCAGGAAGTCTCTTTTCGAACTGGAGTGGCCCGTAAGTATTTCAGGAAAGAATGGTGTCCCGTCCTTGATTTGATTCATCGATACTTGACCTGCGAAGGCCGGTTATCATCAGCGTATGTATACCACCTTCGGCTCATGTCTGTTTTTATAGGGTTTCCGTTAAATTTTCCTTACTATCTTTTACATAGCTTGTTCAAAATGTCCAATGCGATTAAGAAAGGCCCTAAACACGTCAGTCACAGCCTCTTTCATCATGGTTTGGTTCGTATGCTGATTGATAATGAGTTATTGAAGTCAGGTCGGTCCTGGGATGAATTTGTAGAGTCAAATGGTTTTTCCTCATTTTGTCACTGCATGTTCGACAATCCTGATGATTGTAACAAGCACAAAGATCCAAGTTCGGTTTCAGTCATTCCTCCGCGCAAACCTCTGTCGAGCCCTCACCGTATGAGTCCTCAACCCTGCAAAGAGCCTACGGCTAATCCTGTGAACAGTACTCATACTCCTCTAGGTTCTAAGCGTGTTAGGACAGCCTCATCTCTGTCACCAACAACCCCACAAAATGATACAGATAAGATTCACGGTCGTGGACGAGATAAACCTAAAGCCAGGTTGACAGCTAGATTCACCAGAAGCATGGCGAGAGCTAATTCTGTCAAAACCCCTGTTCTGGATAAAGTTCAGGTGGAAACTGTTGTTTTAGATGAGGAAGAGCTTGATACCTCTTCACCTATTGATGATACTGTCGTTCAGCCTGAATTTGGTTCGAACCCTGTCAACGAGATTCCTCCCGTGGTTGATGAGGACATCCCTGTACTCGACAAAGAGGTGCGAGTCGATGCTGTTATTAATTCGTCGGTCAAAGAAAAGTCTATGCACCCGAATCCACCTGGTATTTATTGCGTCGTAGACATGGCTCATCCTTTGTTTATTAATCGCCTGTTGGATAAAATTCGTAGCATGGAAGATAGGATAGGTGAAATGGCAGTGAATCGGGATTTAGTAAAGGAAGAAAATCATATGTTAAAGGAGAAAGTTAATGCAAATGATCAACAACTCCTTCGCTTGAGGAATCATAAAAATAAACTGATACGGCGAGTTCTTAAGCTTTAGGATGAAAATGATAAGAATGATGAAAAGGTGCGTGAGCTCAATGCTCAGATCGCACTCATGCAATTCAGAACTCCATCACCGAGTCAGTCTAGTGGAGTTAATATTCAAGTCTTTAATGTGCCGGTTAATTTGTGACTATGCTGGATCTATTTGCTGTTGGGTTCAATTTTGAATTTTGATGATCAGGTATTCATTTATTTGACTTTCTGTTTGTTATTTAAGCATTTATTATTTCGCTTTATGTTTATGTTTTATTTTTATTATTTAATTTGTTGCAGGCGATATGGGTGTTGTGTACGCCCAGGTTTTGAAGACTGTTTATTTTTGGATAATATCCCCCATCAATCGGATCGAATCCATTTCCAGATTTTCCAGGTCTTGTTTCGATTCTCATGGATTGAATCGTTATTTTCTCATGGTGTTTTACTTTTATTGAAAAATGACATGCTACACTTGTCATTTTTAATTAGAAATTAGTTGGATGATTCGATCTGGGTGATCTCTATTTTTTAGGATGTTTATTTTTGAAAAACATGTATTTAAGGATAGACAGTTGATAGAAATGGGGTCGATAGTTGATGGAAAGGGCACCACAAGACTGGGTTGATCTGTTTGCGACTTGAGGCAGCTTACTGTCTGTAGCCACGACATTATTAAACTGGTGATATTATAAATATATGTTTGCAGTTTCTATATCTGGCACGTATTTGTGATGTCAATTAGTCTTGTGATTTCTTTTTCTATTTCCATTTATGTTTGTTGAAATTCTCTAAAGAATTCTACATATATATAATTATTGTATGATTATCGATTTACATGTTCTAGATTTATGCTAATATATCATGTTGTGTAACTGACGATCGATATTGTTGTGTATACGAGATGTAAGCATTGCTGCATGATTTGTTAATGTTTAAAATCTTTTAAATATTATCAGAATTATCTATGCAGTATTTCTATTAGCATGAGTTGATTGCATGGTTAAATTCTTTTATCGCTCCTGATCAGGATAGTAGGTAATTAGGGTTATATGTTGTTTATTTTCTGCTGATTATATTCCCTGAAAATCTATTTAAATCAGATCTTTTTTACGAAATACATTCAGATTATTTCTCTTGTAGTTACTGTACATGTGTATAGATCATATAACATTCTCCTGTAGGATATTAATCGTTTCCATGTTTATGATTGATTCAGGTATTTAGTGCTAACTGTTAAAAGTATATTAAACCTAACAATTCGTCATTCTTGTGACACATAACCTGAATCAATCCTTGTAATTGTAAGTAGAGGTCTAACCCAAACAATCAGTAGCGTTAACTTTAACCATAAGTCTTGTAGACTTCCAGGCCAACAGATCCTTTAAACCTGTCGGGAACAACCATCCCAAACAGCTTGGAACCTGCACTAAGGATCCCGGTCTGGGTTGTCTCCTCCGTTGCGGGCTTAGTCAAATACGCCCGTCAACACGCTCTTAATGAAGAAAATTTTGTGTGTTTGGGCAAATTGTTATTTTATGGTTATTCCCGGAAAAGGTAAGTGATTCTGATTTATATGTTATGCATCTAACAATTGTGTTATTAACACGTTTGCAAAATCATAGTCACCTTCCAGGGAAGTATTCCAGGTAGTGCAGTTTGACAAGTAAGTTGCGGTTCAGTCATGAGAACCCATGATGGGTATGATGTTGGGGATTCTCATGAGCGAGCGGAAGATGTCATGGGAGAAAATGTTCATAATAGAAATGATGACATAGAGTCTAATGGAAGGAGATCCCAAGAGACACCGTCAGATGTTGCAGCTACTATGAGAAGCTTGATCAAAGCCCAGGAAGAGTAGCATCAGTTGAATGCTGCTATGTTGCAGAGTTTGACAGACTTGCAAAGGAAGATAGACTCTGGATGAGGTACAGCAAAACCAGAAGGCAGTAAGAGCAGTACTAGGAGAAGGAGAAAGACTTCTAGTGGATCATCAGAATCAGAGGAATCCAGTGGGGATTCAAGCTCTTCTTTTCATAAAAGGAAAAGAAAGAGACACCATAGGGATCGCACTCGAGATGAATTCAAGAAAGTTAAACCTCCTACATTTGATGGTGAGGTAAATACTGGACAAGAAGCTGAAGCTTGGCTTCTTGGGATAAAGAAGTACTTTCAAGTGCATGATTATTCAGGAAACATGAAGGCAAGAGTTGCCATATTCAATCTAAATGGAAGAGAATCCATTTGGTGGGAACACTTCAAGCAAGTAAAGAGGATCAGTGAAAGGAGATTGAAGTGGAAACAGTTCAAGAAGTATTTCAAGCAAAAATACCTCTCTGACAGGTATTATGATGACAAGATTAAGGAGTTCCATGAGCTGATATTGGGACGACAGACCATGGAAGAGTATGCTAATAAGTTTTTGGAGCTATTGAGGTATGTCTGGTACATCAGAGATGAAAAAGTAAAGTTCCAGCGTTTTCTGAGTGGATTACCTCAGTCTTACAAAGATAGAATTGAGTTCTATGAACCTAGAACTCTTGAAGAAGCGATAAGAAAGGCTAAGTATTTCTATGAGTAAAGCAAAGGTAAGCCAGATTTCCATAAGGCATGGAAGGACAAGAAGAACGAGAAGTTTGACCAAAGAAAGAAGGGTTTCAAACCTTCTAGCTTCAGGAATCAGCAGAAGCAGCCATCCCAAGCTGCGATTAAGCCAGTTGGAGTGACTGGGGAAAAGCCTAAAGATCCACAACAGAATAGAGGGCCACTCCAATGCTGGAAATGTGGAGGACCCCACATGTGCAGGAATTGCCCACTCAAGAATGAGAGTGCAAGGCCAGCTTATAACGTTCAAGAGGCAGAAACAGTGGGTCAAGTAGCAAGAGCAGTTCCTAGGATCTATGCAGCACTGGAGGATCGTCAAGCAGATCACCAGTCAACTGTTTTTGAAGTAGCAGGTAAGATTGTTGAGCAATCTGTTTCTATTTTGATTGACCTTGGTTCCACGCACAGTTACATTACTCCTAGAGTAGTGGATATTTGTACCTTTAAGAAAGTAAAGCATAGGAAGTCTTGGTTAGTTCAGCTAGCCACTGGAACTAAGAGAAAGGTCAGTGAAGTGGTAGAGAAATGTCCATTGGTCATGGATGGATTAGTCACTTGTGTAGATATGAATGTTCTACCGCTTGGTTCCTATGATGTTCTCATTGGAATGGATTTCTTAGAAACTCACAAGGTGAATCTTGATTGCTACAATAAGACTTTTGAATGCATGAATGAAGAAGGGAACCTAGTAGTTGTCAAAGGTATTCCAAAGGTAATTTCAGTGAGGTAGGTTTCAGCAATGCAATTAAAGAAGTTCTATAGGAAGGGTTTCCAGTTGTATGCAGCTCATATTTTGGAGGGAACGAGAGATGAAACTCCTAGGTTGGAGGACTATCAGGTGTTACAGGAATTCAGGGATGTGTTTCCTGATGAGATTCCAGGGCTTCCTCCAAAGAGGGACATTGACTTCACAATTGAACTTGTGCCAGGAGCAGCACTAGTGTCCAAGGCACCCTACAGGATGAGTACACCGGAGATGCTAGAATTGAAGATGCAACTGCAAGAGTTGTTGGAAAAGAAGTATATCCGACCGAGTGTGTCTCCTTGGGGAGCACCAGTTCTGTTTGTCAAGAAGAAAGATGGTACGCTCAGGTTATGTATTGATTACAGACAGTTGAACAAGGTTACTGTGAAGAATAAATATCCTTTGCTTAGGATTGATGACCTCTTTGATCAAATGAGAGGAGAAAAGGTATTTTCCAAGATTGACTTGAGGTCTGGTTACCATCAAGTGAGAATCAAGGATCAAGACATTCATAAGACAACCTTCAGGACGAGGTATGGGCATTATGAGTTTGTAGTGGTACCGTTTGGTCTCACGAATGCACCAGCTACATTTATGTGCCTCATGAATAGTGTCTTCAGCAGGTATTTGGACAAGTTTGTGCTTGTTTTCCTTGATGACATTCTCGTTTACTCTAAGAATGAGGAAGAGCATGAAGAGCATTTGAGACTGACATTGATTTTGCTCAGGGAGCATTAGTTGTATGCAAAACTGAGCAAGTGTGACTTCTATAGAAATAGAATTCAGTATTTGGGACACATTATCTCAGAGGAGGGTATATCTATGGACCCCGAAAAGATAGAAGCCATTATGAATTGGCCTACTCCAAGAAATGTGACAGATGTGAGATATTTCATGGGACTCCCAGGATACTACAGGAGATTCATTGAGGGATTCTCCAAAGTTGCACATGCAATCACTTCTTTGCAAAAGAAGGGGGTGAAGTTCGAATGGACATCGAGGTGTGAAGAAAGCTTCCAGCAGTTGAAGAACCTTCTCACCAGTGCACCAGTATTGAAGGTTGCATATCTAGAGAAATATTTTGTGGTATGTACCGATGCATGCGAACAAGGGCTTGGAGGATTCCTTATGCAAGGCAACCACATGATATGTTATGAGTCAAGAAAGCTGAAGGAGCATGAGAAGAACTATGCCACTCATGATCTAGAGCTTGCATCCATAGTACATGCTCTAAAGATGTGGAGACATTACTTGATGGGTAGGAGATTTGAGCTCAGAACAGATCACTGTGGATTGAAGTATTTATTTGATCAGCCTACTCTGAATGCTAGGCAAGCACGATGGCTGGAGTTTTTATGTGAGTTTGATTTTGAAATCAAGCACATAAAGGGAAAAGAGAATAAGGTAGCTGATGCACTCAGCAGGAAAGTGCAAGAAATGCATGTGGCATCTCTTAGTATTTGCCAATCAGAATTGAGGCAGCAGATTGCCAATCATGTTGCCGGAGATAAATTGTAGGAGCAAGTAAAAGACAAATTGCAGCAGCAAAGTCTCGAGAAGAGGTATGAGGGATATAAATTGGAAAAATATGGACTTCTCACTTATAAAGGTAGAATTTATATTCCAGATGTAGCAGATTTGAGGAGAGTTGTTATGGATGAGATCCATCAAGCTCCATATTCTGGTCACCCAGGATATCAGAAAACAATCGCTATAGCTAGAAAGCAGTACTTTTGGCCAGGAATGAAAAGGGATATGGCTGAGTACATTTCAAGATGTATGAAATGTCAATAGGTAAAGGTTGAGCATCAACATCCAGCAGGTTTGTTGCAACCTTTTCCAGTTCTGGGATGGAAATGGGAAGTTATTTCCATGGATTTTATTACAGGATTGCCGATGACTTGGAGACAACATGATTCCATCATGGTTGTGGTAGACAAGTTGACAAAGGTAGCACATTCTATACCGGTCAATTCTACGCATCAGACTGATGACATTGCAAAGATATTCATGAAGGAGATATTCAAATTGCATGGATTGCCGAAGGCAATAGTATCTAACAGAGATGTCAAGTTCACTTCCAACTTTTGGAAGGGGTTGTTTGCAGATTTGGGTACAAAGCTAAACTTTAGCACTGCATACCATCCTCAGAAAGATGGCCAGACAGAAAGAGTTAATCAGGTACTTGAAGACATGCTTCGCATGTACGTAATGGACAAACCAACCAAGTGGGAAGATTACTTTCACTTGGTAGAGTTTGCTTATAACAATGGACAGCAGGCATCCTTGGGGATGAGTCCATATGAAGCTTTGTATGGAAGAAGGTGTAGGACACCAGTGAATTGGGATAATCCAGTGAAAAGGATTGTGCTTGGACCAGAATTGCTCAAGGAAATGGAGCAATAGGTTGTAAAGATTAGGCAGAAGCTGAAAGCAGCACAAGACAGACAGAAGAGCTATGCGGATAAGCATAGGGTGAACAGGGAGTTCAGTGTTGGGGATCATGTTTACCTCAGAGTGAGGGAAAGGAAGAGTTCCTTGAAGCTTGGAAGTTGTGCCAAGTTGTCACCGAGATATTGTGGGCCGTTTGAAGTGCTTGAAAGAATAGGGCCAGTTGCATATAGACTTGCATTGCCTGCTAGCACTAGGGCTCATAATGTTTTTCATGTTTATTTTCTTAAGAGATATGTACATGATCCTAACCATGTGATAAATTGGGATGTGATTCAGGTGGAACCTGAGGGAGAGTTCCGAATCGAGCCAATGCGCATCCTCGACAGGAAGGTCACAATGCTCCGGAACCAAGCCATAGGTCAGGTAAAGGTGCAATGGGAGCACTTCGGACCTGAAGAGGCTACATGGGAACTGGAGGATTCCATGCGATTGGCACATCCATTTTTGTTCAATTTTGCGAAACACTGAGGTGATACCAATGTAGCATTTTTGTTCAATTTTGTAAAGCACTGAGGACAGTGCTATTGAAGGGGGAGGGGAATGTAACACCCCGATTTTGACCCCGTTACATTAGATGTATATGATGTATGTATTGTAAATGATCATGGTGTGGAGCTAAATTCCAAGGCCCCACCATCGATCAATTATGCTATGTTTTGGATTTAAATTTGTCACCAAGTGTATATCGGGGCATGCGGCATACGTTTTAAGTTTATCATCATGTAAATATGCATCCATAATTAAATGAACCCGACCAGCTACGATCACGGCAACTAAATCGAAAGGGGCATGGTTTTCCCAAGGATAAGGATGTGGGGGAATTTGTCAAACCTTGGCCAATGAGAGAAAAACCCATGTGTCTTCTTCCCTTGTCATATTCCAACCACTTTCATTAAGAAAGGCTGCTGGTGGTTGAGGCAGTTATTTCCTTTGGGAGTGGGGTGGCAGGACTGTCAGTCCTCACCCACACGCACACTCCACCACAGCGGTTGACTTCATAATGGAGGAGAAACCTTCATGCACTCATGACTCACACAGGCAATACCATTCTCCTCTACACGACATTGTTGTTACTCACGCACTTATAATTCGTGTCCCCTCCATTGCTGTGCACTCTCATGCAGAGGGATTCCTTCCCATTTTTCGTCTTCACGCACAGGATTTTGCTGGATTTACCCACGCAGTAGTTTTCTTCTGCGGATTTGTGAATAGTGTGGCCATATCCTTTACTCACGGGATGAGTCGTGGGTTCTGTATTGTGGTTGTTCATGCACCGGTCATGAGACTGTAAATTCATCCCCATTGTGGTCTGCGTACGTTTTTCCCAGGAGCATTGGTTGTGCCAAATGGGTCGTTGTTTCCCCACGTCATTGGTAATATGCATGCGGATGCGTTTTGGAGCTGTGGTGTTTCCCCCTGTTGGAATTGTTTTTGCTGTTGTGTTTGGGGCTATGTAATTCGCTGGGGAGTCTTTTCCCTGTTTAAGCTATGATAGCTAATTGATTGCATACGTGCAATGGTTGGTCTTTGGACTGTGTAAGGAGCAGGGATGTTGGCTTGGTTTGCTTGATAAACCTGGTGCTGGAAACCACACAGACAGAGCTAGAGGGCTGGCCTTCTTCTCCATCACCCCTGAATAGCACTGGAAGGGAATGAAGGGCCTGAGGGACTGTTAGCAGAGAAGGGACGGATTCCTTGTGTTTGGTGTGTTTGGGTGTCTTAGAGGTCAGGCTAGTTCTAGTGTAGGTGTTCTTGGCTCTGTAATGAGCTCACCAGCTTAGCATTTAGCCTTTCCCAACTCCTTGATGGCCTGATAAACCCAACTGTGTTGGCTTGGCTGTGTTTTGTATATCCCTGGCTATGTGTAATCCTGCTAGTTCCCTTATTCCTTGGAGAATCATGCCCATCTCGGGGGTGGCAGCGCTGCTGAGAGATTAAGGAGCACGCTGGCCTATGGTTGGGTGGAACGTTGCAGCAACGTAGCTGGTTGCGGATCGAGTTCATCATAAGATAAGTGATTTTGTCCATTTTACTTCTACAACTGTAAATTCTGTTAATGAAAATCATGAACATGTTAAATGAATGCTTACTTAAATGTATGATGTTTCCACTGTTCCTGATAGATGTTTGCATCTGTGCATGATAAATGTACATGTGTGTATGTTTAAGCATTCTGTTTTAGCAATTTTGTGAATACACATGTTCATGGGGCTCTTAGCCCGGGTGGATAAAGCTTGATTCGCATCCTCCTCGCCGGTCGGAGGCATGGGGACGTGACATTTATTGCAACATAACCCCCATTCTCCCAAAAAGGACCAAAAAATACTAAAATGAGAATGGATAAAAAACCATGGACAAATACCATACACTATGAAAAACCATGGACCAATACCATGGGAAAGAAAATCCTAGATCATCCTATAAATACATTGTGAAGGTCTCCCCACAAACATTCCTAAATTTTTTCACTTTTCATTACATGGTTCCAAAACCTTACATTCCTACACCTTTTTCCATACCATCCCACGTTGCATGTTGAGTTTACTCCATGCAACCTTTGATTCATTTCCCGATGACAACCCTTGTTGGAGAAGATCAGAGAACAGGATCGTGGAAGCCGTCAGACCACATCCTCAAACGGCTGCAGTGGTCCATCTTATAAAAGATATGTTGTGTTTTGGTTTATTAGTTAGACAAAAATCATAAAATCTAAAAAATGGGTATTGTTTCTTATTTGATAGTCAAGGTTGAGCTCATCCCTTATACCATGAACTCTATCCTTAGATCTGGTTGATCTCACGTAGATTATTTTCCATGTATTTAGAGATAAACCTCCACTACAATGATTGTAATAGTAGAAGGAGAAGGTATGAATACAATCAGTTGATGGGATAATTTAGAAATATTAAAACTCCAACCTTTGATGGTGAAGTTAAACAAGGTGAAGAATCATAAACATGGTTAGTAGGGATCCAAAATATTTTCCAATTGCATAATTATTCATAAACCATGGAAGCAAGAATACCTATATATAATTTGTAGGGAAGAGCCTCTCTTTGGTGGGAACATTTGGTGAAACTAAAAGATATTGATGAACAAAATATCACTTGGAAAAAAAATTTAAAGTATTTTCAACAAGAATATCTTTCAAATAAATATTATGATGATAAGATGGAGGAATTATTTGAACTTAAGCTAGGTAATTTAACAATGGATACATACAACAAGAGATTTCTTGAAATGTTAACTTATGCAAACAATATAAAAGATGAGAAAGTTAAGATTCAAATATTTCTAAGTGGATTGCCAACTTTTTACAAGGATAAGATTCAATATGATATGCCAAATACCCTTAAAGAAGTAATCAGGAAGGGAAAAAATTGTATGAGTTGGATAAGAATAAGAAACATAAGAGCTTGAAGGATAAGAAGAGTGTTACACAAGAGCAAAGAAAGAAGGAAACCAATCCTCTTGTCAATAGAAGTGGTGATTTTCATAAGCTGCTAGATTTAGATAAGAGACCTCCTGTTAGATGTTGGAATTGTAATGAGAATCACTATGCAAGGGATTTCCCACATAAGAAATGAGACAACATTCACAACATTCAAGAAGCAACAGTATGTGATGTTGGTAAGACTAAGATGATTTATGCATATTTGGAAGGTAGGAAGGAAGATCATCAGTCTCACATGATAGAAGTGTCATGTAAGATTGGTAATAGAACTATGTCTATTTTAATTGATTTAGGAGCTAGTAACAGTTATGTTGCACCTAGTATAGCTTTGAATTGTTCTTTTAAGAAAAGTAACTTTGAGGTAGCAGGCCTTGTACAATTATCAATTGTAACTAAAAGAAAATTCATAGAAATAGTAAGACAATGTCCTTTGAAGATGAATGGTTAAAATACTTCAGCAGATATGAATGTTATCCCCTTGGGATCGTACAATGTTTTGATTAGTATGGATTGGTTGACTACACACTGAGCCATCTTGTATTGTTAGAGGATTGTTACAATAATACCTACACATGTCTAAATGAGGAAGGAAGAAAAGTAACAGTTAAATGAATACATAGAACGAGATCTTTAAGACAGGTTATAACCTTACAGTTATAGAAGTGTTTTAGAAAAGGGTGTCATATTTATGCATCTCACCTAGAATAATTTAAGGAAAAGGAACCTCATTTATAGGATTACTTGGTATTACAAGAATTTGTAGATGTATTTCAAGAGATACCTAGAATGACTCCTAGAAAATATATAGACTTTATTATTGAGATAATTTTGGGTACAGTTCATTTGTCTAAAGTCCCTTATTGGATGAGTACACCTAAATTGAAAGAGATACATATGCATTCAAAGGGGTTATTAAATAAAGGTTATATTAGGCCTAGTGTTTCACCTTGGGGATCACCTATTTTGTTTGTAAGAAAGAAATATGGTACCTTGAGACTTTGCATAGATTACATGCAGTTAAATAAAGAAAATATCAAGAACAAGTATCATTTACTGATAATTGATGACTTATTTAAGGGGTGCAACAGTGTTTTCAAAGATAAATCTCAAGTCGGGTTATCATCAAGTCATAATTAAGGAAGAGTACATCAGCAAGACAACTTTTAAAACAAGATATGGTCACTATGAATTTACAGTTGTTCCATTTGGTTTGATGAATGCAACAACTACCTTTATGTGCTTGATAAATGGGATTTTTTGAAAATATTTGAACAAGTTTGTGATTGTTTTCTTGGATGACATGCTAATTTACTCTAAGAAAAGGAAAGAATGTGAATAACACTTGAGACTAGTAGGTATCAGAGAGAATCAACTTTACACTAAGTTAAGTAAGTGCTCTTTTTATCAGAACAAGATTCACTACTTAGGATACATTGTATCAGAAGAAGGAATCTCAATTTACCCTGAAAAGATAGAAGCAATTATGAATTAGCCAACACTTAAGAATGTGTCAGAAGTTAGATATTTTATGGATTGGAAGGTTACTATTATAGGTTTATAGAAGGAATTTCAAAGAGTGCACATACGAAAACTTCTTTACAAAATAAAGGTATAAGTTTGATTGGACATTTAAATGTGAAACAAGTTTTCATAAGCTTAAAGAGTTTCTTACTAGTGCATCGGTTTTTAAAATTGCAAATCCAAATGAAAATTGCGTGGTATGTACATATGCATGTCAGTAGGGTATAGGTGGTGTGTTAACTCAGAATGGACAGGTTATTTGTTACGAGTCTAGGAAGTTAAAGGAACATGAATAAAATTATGCTACACATGACTTGGAATTAGGAGAAGTAGTACATGCTTTAAATATATAGAGACACTACTTAATGGGAAATAAAATTTGAATTATGAACTTATCACCATGGACTAAAATACTTATTCGAATAACCTAATCTAAATTCAAGACAAACAAGATGGATGGAACTGCTATGTGAATACGATTTTGACATTAAAGATATAAAAATAAAATAAAATAAAGTGGAGGATGCACTCAGTAAGAAAATGCATGTGTTGCACATAGTTATCAGTACTAGCACTTCAGATTTAAAGGATAGAATAAAAGAGGCAACCAATGCATATGAATTCTTTCAATGAGTAAACGTAGACTTGAAACAATAGGGAACATCACAAAAGTTTGAGCACTAGAACCTGAAAGATGGAATACTTAAGTATAAGAATAGGGTCTACATTCCTAACTCAAAAAATGTAAAGAGATTAGTGTTATAGCTCAATACAACAATTAGTTTTAAAAAAAATGCATGATGTACGATACTTAGGTCACTATGGTTATCAAAAGACAATAGCAGTAGTTAAGAAGGATTATTACTGGTTAGGAATGAAAAATGAAATTTCATATTACATAGCTATATGCTTAGAATGTCAGAAAGTAAAATTTGAACATAGACACCCTGCATGTTTGTTATAACCTTTACAGATACCAAAATGGAAATGGGATGTAGTTAGTATGGATTTTATCATGAAACTACCCAAGACAAGTTCACAACATGATGTTATTATGGTAGTGGTAGACAAATTAACTAAAGCAACTCACTTTATACCAGTTAATACTACACATAAAAAACCAAAATATCATATATTTATATGAAAGAGGTAGCTATATTGCATGGTATTCCGAAAGCAATTGTGTCAGACAGGGATTCAAAATTCCCAAGTCATTTTTGGAAAGGTTTGTTTAAAGGTTTTGGAAAAAATTTGAATATGAGTTCTTCACATCATCCTCAGACAAATGGATGGATAGAAAGGATTAATCGGGTTATTGTAGACATGTTAAGAATGTATGTAATGGATCAACCTATTGAATGGGAAAATTATTTGCATCTTGTGGAATTTTCTTACAACAATGGTTATCACTCTTCTTTGAAAGTAAGTCTGTTTTAAGCATTGCATGGTGTTATATTTTTATCATTTAAGCAATATGATCTTAGGATCTTATTTGAGAGAATAACATGCACAACAATCAATCACAAGAGACAATAGACACAAAGATTTTCCTCGGGGAAACCATAAAGGGGAAAACCCTGCAATTTCCTCAAAGATAGAATGAGCACCAATGGCAGCAGTAAAACCCAAAGACAAAAGATGATCTCCAATAGTTGTTCTCTCTCACTTGAGCGATCTTCTCCTCTCTCACATATGCACTATAGCTGGGTGAGTGTGTGTATCAAATAGAGAGACTCACTCTTTATTTATACTAGTTTCCAACTTGACAGTTACTTACCAGGGCCAACTTCTCTAGGAGAGTCTAATAACCCTAGTGCCCCACAACTGTGGGGACTTTCCCCCCCAATAAATAAGGAGGGCTAACCTCTATGAATTTACATGACTTTATTACATTAATGATTCTCCTGATAGGAACATCAAGGACCAATGAAATACAATATATAAAATATACAAGTGAACACATTCTGAAGTTACAAATACATCAACACTCCCTCTTAACTAGGAAGGTATTCTCTAGACACAATTCATCAGCAAAAGTCTTTGTCACTGGATCATCATCAAATCTGGATCATCATTGGATCATAATCAAGGATGGATCATCACTGCTTCCGCTATCTCGATCAAATGGTGTTATCTCTCTATTCTACTCGTCACGGGAAGTTCTACAGACCCAGCCCTTTTTCATGTTAATTGTAGGCCTAGACTCCATGTAGGTCTTCATATTATTCGACACTTATATCTAACCATGGGAGGAACACATCCAGCATCCATGTGAGAAATGCCCCCACAACACTTATATCTAACCATTTGAGGCCCGGCCTATCACCATATTAGAAAGGCCCATCACTTACATCTAACCATGGGAGGCCCATCTTGCCACCATGTCAGAAAGGCTCGGCACTTACATCTACCCATGGGAGGCCCAGCTTTCCACCATGTCAGGAAGGCCCAACAGTTACATCTAACCATGGGAGGCCCATCCTTCCACCATGTCATATAGGCCCATCCTACCACCATGTAAGACCTCTAAGAGAAACATACATTGATCTCATTTCGTTTCATGAAACTTGTAAGCATGTTAGGTCCAAATCTATAAGGACCAAAATAAATCACCTTTTAAATTATAAAAATAATAATAAAAGTAGGTGGGATACACAACGCCCACACCCCATCCTCCTGAGGATCTGCGTTATTTTCATGACATGAGGTTTTCTTTTTCTGTTTTTTCGTTGTTATGTTGTTTGCATTTATGTGGGATTTACTAACATGTAGATTAAGTTCAATTTAATTTCTTAGATTAAAGTAGTTAGTTTATTTCTGTATTTTACTTCACAATAAGAGTAACGAACCTTGACTTGGTCCCATGTATGTTATTCTCCATCATAGGCTTGCATGATTGATGGAACAATCAGAAAAGGGATTCTAGGGACTAGTAATAATAGGGAAATCCATTAGAAAGTTATCCTTTAAATTGAGTGGTTGTACTAAACATACTATGGAGTCATGGGGATACTCCAAGTAAATTAAATTTATCGCCATGTTGGAATTTGTTAGTGTTGCAGTGCACTAATTCTATAGGATGAATTCTTGAGTGGGCCAAACCAAAATAATCCCTCTCTAATCCACTCATCCATAATAATCTAAAACTAATCAAGAGGCACATCAAAACCTTTAATCTAAAACTAATCAAGAGGCACATCAAAACCTTTCTTTTTAGTAGTGTTACTTTACTATTTTGGCACTAGTTTACTTCACAATCATATTTGCTTAAACCAATTATGTGGCATGAGTTAAATTGTCTCATATGTTGTATTTAAATTTGGTGTTCCTTCTTTCTTCTTCAGTATTTCAAAATCCTGGAATAGTTTCATTTTTGTAACTTATTTTAAAAGCCATATTTTATTTTATTAGGGACTAGCCCCCCTTGGCTTCATTAGGAGTTAGCCTATACAGAGGATTTGAGTGTTGAGAGATAGTATCTCAACTCATGATTTCCCCCCAAGGATGCACCAAGTGGCTTGAATATTTCTTCCACAATAACCCCAAGGTGCATATCAGGTGAGAACATAATGTACATTGGTCCATTATATTCGTTTCTTATTGACCCTAGCAAGTATTTTATATTTTCATTTGTTAGGTTAAACAACAATCTCTACTTTTATATTGTAACATTTTTCAAATCAATACATAACTGAAAGCTTATATAAGCTTATAAGTTTTCTTTTAAGGATGTTGACAAGAGCTTGTTTTAACATTGCAACTTAATTGTGCGTGGAAAGCATAATATCATTTGGTCAATGTATTATTGTTTTATTTTGAAGTCTGGTTATTATTAGTAGGACACAAAATTGCTTATACCATGTTGTTGATTTATCAACAAAATGTTTAGTCAATACCTTTTTAGCTCTGAATACAGTAGAGATCCTCAAATCCAAATTAGGAATCAATGAGCTAATAAAGGAACTAACTTTCTGCTCTCACAAAAACTAAGATCAAGACAAATTCCTACCAACTAAATGGTCGGTACTCCCACACCTAAAAATCTATCAATTGAGTACCTCTCCTAATCGAGTTCAATTTCAAAGCTATAAAAAGTTTTAACTAATTTAAAGTGAAAACATAATATAATATATAATTCATTTTATATCAAATACACATCATGAACACATAGGAACATGACACGTGACAAACCTTACGTTCTATCCATTTAATTTAAATAATTCATATATGGATCTCTTATCTTCAATGAAAAACTATCATTGGTTATGGATCACTTGGAACTACCCACAAAATGTTAAGTTTGTATAACATATGTTCACTTCCAAAGCTACAAAGTATCCATTGCTTTCTCTAAACTCCTATGCTTCAAAATTGAGAAACAATCATTGGGATCATACTTTGCATATGTAGAGTAATACCTAATGTTATAAATCTGAATGTGTCTCTCTTTGTATACCTCTTCAAGGTCTCCTTTAACACCTGACAACGAAACATAATCGGGAAAAGTCCCATTGATTTACTTCATCTACTCCACCAAATGTACTGGTCCAATTTTTTTAACCTCATCCACCCCCAACATATTGTTGATCACCATCGTCAAATTTTCATAAACCTACATCTTTTGAATTCCACACCTTACTACTTGTCTGAGGAGAAACAAGAGACCTTTGAATTCCTCCAAATTAAGGAAGTGATGTGATGACAGGTATAAGATAAATCCAAAACCACTCTTCTGATTGTTCTCTTGACCGGCCTCATCAAAGAATGGACATGGTGTGCTCTCATCAACTACCAGAGGCTCAATCACTTTTACTACTCATGGAATAGACAATGATCTGAAAAACTAAGAAAGAGTAAGGGACTGTGCTTCTATTCGAAATTTAGGTCTTGTATGATCCTTTTGAATCATGATTCCACTGATTTCCTTGTCCACGTATCTGAACCATTTAACATCATTTCCACCTCCCACCACACCCCTTTGGAAAAACCACACTCAAAAAACAACTAGGTTGTTGATTCTTCTCTCACTTTGCACAATGAACAAAATCCAGGGCCCTGAAAATTAAACCTATGCAGCCTCTCCCAAGTGAGAATTTTTTTCTCTAGAGTTAACTATAAATGCAACACACTCTTAGAAGGGTATTTAATTCTCCAAAGTTCCCTCCAACACCATTTTTTCTCCCTCAAATTCAACGAGAAGACAGACCTGTATCCCAACTTGGAAGTGTATACTCTCCTTTTCGAATTACAGATCCATGTAAGCGCATCTACCTCCCCCAAAACATGGATACATGTATGGGAGAACATAGCACAGTAATTATACCAGCTTACCTTCCATTACCCTTTGAGCACTATGTCTTTCCCAGACAATCACCCTTGTTGCCATAAATAGGTCCCCTCTAGCTTGAAAACCTTGTCCAACCTATCCCTCCCAATCAACTGTAAATTCTTGACTAGATCTATAGGAAGGAGATCTATACCTTGGCCTCCCATAATAGTATCACTTCCTCTCCAAGCAAATTTCCCATTGCCAACTTTCTAGGCTTAAATAGGAGACAAGACTGAAAAATCATTTGTGAGTGCTTTCCGATTATTTGAAACCTTATGCCTCTTTTTCTCAGTTCTCCTTACCCAATCCATAACATAGTCTAGAGCTATACATTTGGAAACTAGAATATCTTTCCAAAATGTCTCCTTTATAAGGAAATTCCAAAGTGACTTAGCTACTAGCACTTTATTGAAATGGAAAATGTTTCTCATCCCCCAACCCCCAAGGCTTATGGGGGGCACTAGTGTTTTCCAACCAACCAAGTGGAAACCCAGGTAATCCTTACTATTTCTCCACAAAAAGTTGAAGCATAATTTCCAAATAGCATTCAACGTCGAAACAAGAATAACTTCCATCAAATGCCAACACACAGGGATTGCTTCCATAATTTATTTGATCAGAACCAACCTACCACTTCTTGAAAACCACTTATTGCACCATAGGTTAATCCTAGATTCCACTTTAGCTATTAACCAAAGTCAATCATATTTATTATAACTGTTAGGCTTTAAAATAAAGCCTAAATATGGAACTCCATCTTCCATCAGACGACATTTATAAGGAAAAAACCCTCACCAAAACCCTCTCTCCACCATCTAAATTTCCAAGATATATAAAGTATATTTATTCTCATTAATCTCCATCCCTGTAGCCGTCCAAAATTTGCACAAAATAGAAAAATATCATTGATGAACATAAGATGAGTAATGTTATCTTATCCATTGAAAGAAACCTTTGTTAATCTTCTCCTGGATCTATCAAGAGGAATTAGATGTAACAAACATAATAATTAAATAACAAATCATGATTAATAACAATAAATATTAATAATTAATATTAAATATAAAGATTAAGAGTTGCGACTCTTCAAATATTGGTTCCCAAGCTATATTTAAGGCGAGCATATCTTGTAAAATAACATCATATATATCTTGTAATATAACATCATCTATCTATCAATATATTTTTACTCATATATTTATTTATAATGGAAGGCAGATTCACTTCTTTAGTCTAAACAACTAGAAATAGTTGTGACATTGGTATCAGAGCTATTAGCTCCTCTTCTAAGCTCATTTCTAGCTCCTTTGTTCTTCATCGCACTCTAGCTTCCCATCACAACTTCCACACTTTTGGCCATCACTTACTCCCACTCTACTCCTTAGTTTGTGCCCTCTCCACTCCTCCTTCAACACTCATGACACTACAACATTAATGGCATCCCTCTACACTCCTACTCTCCACGCTCACTATGCCTCTTTTTCTCTCCCTTCACCATCCACGTCCTTTCCTTACATCCACTTCCACGTGCTCCTCTTCTTCTCCAATACAACATTTCCCCCACCCATTCATCAGTCCTCACCTCTTCAAACACGCACCCTCTCCATTCACCCCTGCTCACCCACACTAGTCTTGCGCACTCCTTATCCACGTAAACGCTCCACTCGCAACCCCCTTCCTCCCTCCATCCGATCTACGTGCTCCCCCTCCCATCCACTTCCTCTCACCTGCGCGGCCTCCTTCCACCCACGCTCCTCCCTGCACTCTCCCCTCCGCCAAATCCCACACCATCTTCCATATCCTAACTCATTTCCCTCCAACTTGATATCCATCAAATTCTGTCATCACTTCCTACCCACACGACCCCCATCACCCATGCAGTCTTCATCACTACGCCCTCGGTCATCGCTACACCTGCCAACACTTCCATTATCCTCCTCCAACGCTGCATTCACCCAACCATTCCCACGTTTCCCTTCCCCATCCACCTGCACATGTTCACCCACCATTCACTTGTGCCCTTCCATGCTCCATGGTTCAAATTATTTCCACGATTAGGGCATAAAACCCTAATTCACCTATTACAAAGAAAAACTATGTAATATACTATAATAATAATAGTAATAGTAATATATTCTAATTACCAAAAACTATATAGCAATATTATTATTATTTTAAATAATAATAAATTATTACTATTTGATATTTAATTTATATTATAAATAGTTATTATAATAATCAAGTTTCTTTTTCTAGTAGAAGTTATGAAGTCATTCAATGACAAGTTGATAATGCTTCTTGAGCAATTGTCATTTTCCTCTAAATCATCTCCAAATCTAGTTGCTCATGATGATGATGATTATATTGCATCTCCAAATCTAGTTGCTCCCATAGAATTGGAACAAGTAGATGCTCATGATGATGATGATTATATTGCATCTCTAAATCTAGTTGCTCCCATAGAATTGGAACAAGTAGAGATGACCTTGATGAGATTCTTACTCTCCCATAAATTGATGAGATGACCTTGACATAGGCTTTAATTGGAAAAATTAAAGCCTATGTCTCCCATAAATTTATTTACATTTTAATTAATAAACATAAACCATGTATAAAATTGAAGAGAGGTTTTAATTTCTATTTTCATTTTTATGGTTTATGTTAACCATAAAGTGATGAATGTTGAAAATTTTATGTGGTAGACCATTCATAAGGTTAATAGTTTTTTAATTTGCAACATATATTGATATAATTAAATCAATTTTATTATTATTTTTAATTAAAACTAGAGTGATTATGGGGTAGAATAACAAGGAAGTTTGATATAAAAAAAACAGTTAAAATAGAATGATTGTGAAAAAAATATGAAAGATGTTTCATAAATGGAAAATTTTTATTATAATTTTTTATGAATTTAATTATCTTGAATTTATATATAAGTATATAATTAGTTGTTATATATTTTAAAATAAAGTTATTTTTTTTACTAGATTTAATTTGAAAAAGCTCTGAAAGAAAATTAATAATAATATAGTAGCAAAGTTACAAGTAATGTGGTTGGTGAATGTGGATAAGCACAATCAACCACTTAGTTTGTGAAGATAGTTGAATTTTAAACAGAGGCTAAAATATATAACTTTATATCCATTATTCATACCAGATTATTAGAGCTAATATAAGCACAAAACAAATACTATTTATTAAACAAACAAACAAAAAAACTAATATGAAAAAACAAAAACAAATTATTAAGTGTTTCTTTAACCACCCATTAACTTTAACTTTAATTGAAAAAGTTTCAAATCTTAATTAAGATACATTTAAGCATAACAAAATACCATACACTTGTTACACTTGAATTAATCTTATTAATTAACTCAATCAAATCCAAAACCTGACATAATATCTAAATCCAAAACCTGACATAATATCTAAATACATCTGGCCATAATAACTTACCCAGTTGTCTAACTAGGGGACAATTTTCCCCTTATTTCTGGCTAGTTTTGATTCCTACTGTAAATCTTCACTGAATTTTCAAATGTGTAAAAGCATTGATAGATTTTAGAGAGTGTGGGTGTTTCAGGCTTTTCATGTGACCTGATTTCATTTTTGCACTTAAAATCATCCAATAAACAACAAAAATTACAAAATTTTGTGAATTAAATTCACCTAATTCTGACTGAAAATCAGCGAGAAAAACAAAATCGTCCTAACGTTAAGGGGGGGATTCTCTAAACCGTGGGGTACATTGGGAGATTTCCATGTGTCGACCACCCATTTAAACTTATGTTGTCTGGGAATAGTTATTGCTTAGTAGTGGTGGGTGTGGCAGAACTATCAATATTTGCCCACGTGCCCACTCCACCAGTGGACTCTTTCTCTTCACACCGCTAGGGCAAGGAAGCAATATTCCACTCTCTCCACTCTCCCACGACTCCATGCTTCCGATTCACGGTCATCCCATTGTCTTGCTCACTCTCATGGAGGGCCGTTCGGGGGTTCTTCTTGCACAGAGAGTCATTATGTTCACTCTCCTTACGCACCGATGGGAAAATGGGCATGGTCCTCCTCACGCAGAATGCTCTCCTTTGTTTTGGGACTCACACAACGAGTTGGGAAGCATGTTCTGTAACCCATGATTTCCTGTGAAGGAACCTTCACGTTCTGGCGGTGTGCATGTGTGTATCCATACTAATTTGGGGTTCTGCGTATGTTTTTCCCCTATTTAGGCTGAGAATCGGACCTTCACCTCCATTTGGGATTTTTTATGAGTTTGTGTTTCTCCCATTGCTGCGGTGGTAAAAGCGTGGTTGTTGTCCTTCCCTTGGTTTTGGGTTGTTGCATGTGCAAACATCTTTTGGGTTGCTGCTAAGTTGTTTTGGCCACGCTAGGGCCAAGAACAACTCTGAATCGTCTTGTTTGACTTGAGTTGTGTTCACCATTTTGTTTGGGTTGTCACCCTATTGTCTTTATTTTCATCACAGAGATGTGAACTGCTTGTTTCACTACGGGTATGCAGTGATTGGTCTTTGGACTGTTTAGAGTAGGATTGCAGGCTGGGTATGCTTGAGAAACTTGGTGTTTGGGAGCCACTTAGACAGAGTTATACTGCTGGATTTCTTCTCCAAAACCCTTGAAGAGCATTGGAAAGGGAAGTCAGGACCTGAGGGACTGTGAAGCAGAGAAGGGACAGATTCCTGGTGTTGGATGTGTGGATGTCTTACAAGTCAGGCTAGCTCTGGTGTAGGTGTCCTTAACTCTCAATTGAGACCACCAGCATAGCATTTAGCCTTTCCTAGCTCCTTGACGGCCTAATAAAACCAACTGTGTTGACTTGGCTGTATTGTGTATCTTTGGCTATGTGTAAGCCTGCTTAGTTCCTTATTCCTTGGGGAATCATGCCCAGCTCAGGGGTGGCAGTGTTGCTGAGAGATTGATGAGCATGTTGGCCTATGGTTGGGTGGAACGTTGCAGCGACATAGCTAGTTGCGGGACGAGTTCTTACAAGATAAGTATTCTTGGCCATTTGGTCTCTACAGTTATATTTATTGTTAATGAATAATGATGGATCATGACGAATATGTTGATGCTTGAATGTATGTTTGCTTTCACTGTATGTTGAGTAACTATGCATCCTTGTATGTTTTATGCATCTTAGCATGTTTTACATATTAGTCATTTTATTTCATCTTTATATGTATGTTCATGTTCATGGGGCTATTTTCCCGGAGGTTTTTGATGGTTTTGGTAGCGTCCTCTTCACCGATCGGAGGGTCAGGGATGTTACAGTGTGGTATCAGAGAAAAGGTTACAGTATGGGCCTGAATGGGTCATGAATATGTAGTGATAGAGCCATCATTGTAGCATTGGGCCTCAGAGGGCCATGAAAGATCAGGCAGCAGAGGCAGGTTTCCTTCTGCCCAGCAGAGATAAAAAATTATGGTAGAAAATTTTTCTTGAAAAATTTTGTTGAAAAATCTCCTAAGTGCCGAGCTCATCGGATCATCAGAGGAATAAGTGAGAAGATCCTCCGATACAATGGAAAGTATAGGTTGAAGGCCACCCGACGAAGGGCAGGCAGAAAGGATTTCGGAAAAAAAAATTTAAGTGTCAGGCTGTCGGCTCATCGGAAGTCTTAGTGGGAAGCCCTTCCGATGAGGCGGACAAATTAGTCTGACAGTCGTTTGATATAGCCTGGCGATGGCGAAATTTAGTGGATCGATCAGTCGAAATGACGACGAAGATTAGTGGATTGATTGGCAAAAATTAGCTATTTGGACCGCCGAAACGTCGATGGAAATTAAATGAAGTTTTAGCTGAAACGTCGACTCAGCTCAGCTAAAGGTTGCCGAAACGGCGGCAGGAGACAGAGGATATGAGCCCCGAGACTTTCGACGGAAAATAGATAGTGAAGGCACCGATACGCCGACGAAGAATAGAAGAAGTTTGAGTCGATGAAGCGGTGGAAGAAAGGAGATGGAACCGCTGATGCAGCGGACAAGGAAAGAAAAATTTTCCGAAAGGGGAATTTTTTGAAAATTTTGTTTAAGTACTGGAGACGTCGGCAAAAATTAGTTGTTTGGATCGCCGACGCAGCGAAAAATTTTCGTTTTAAAGCACTGACGCATAAGTGTTTAGAGCTCCAATAGCCGATGAAGTATTATGGTCCGCAAAAACCATAGTGGGACTATCCATCCGATGGACAACGGTCCCGATCGTCGATGCTTAGGTGATGGGGTCGCCGAAACATCACCGCCGTTGGCAAGAATTAGGAGACGGAATCGCCGACAAATAGATGACACAGGTGCCGATGCGTCGGCAGAAGAAAGTAGAAAGAGAAAAATTTTGAAAATTTCTCTAAGTATGGAAATCATCGGCGAAATTTAGATGATGGAACCGCTGATGCGGCGGTGGACGTCAGAAGAAATTAGTTGTTTTGGTCGCTGATGAACATCGAAAAGATTTAGTTATTTGTGCGCCCGCCGTTGCAGCGGTCTAAGGGACTATCCTTGCGATGGATAGAGACCCTGATTGCCGATACACAATGGTTAGTTGTTCCTACCACTTATGGGTTGCATAGCCGCGGAACCCATAGTTGGTTGGATTGCCGTTGTTGCGAATGCCTAAGGGGTTATCCACCTGATGGATAGTGCCTCGGTCACTGACGCTGTAGAAAGGGTTGTTGTTTGAATCATCGGTGCGGCAGGGAAGACTAGTGGATCGGATCACCGAAAATCATTTGACGAAACCGTCGATGGGTTGTATAGTCTGCAGAAACCACAGTCAGTTTGTTGGCCATAGTTGCGGAAACCTAAAGAACTATCCACCCGAAAAATTGTGGTTCTGATCGTCGATGCCTTAATGATTAGCGGTTTCGATCACTGACACACAATGATTAGGAGTCCCGACCACTGACAAGGTTATGGCCACGGAAACCATAGAGAGTTCGTTGGCCACCGTTGCGGCTGCCTAAAAGACTATCCATCTGATGGACAACGCATCTGATCGTCGATACCGTAGTGGGTAACATTTCCGATTGTCGACACATCGAAGGAGAATTTACTGTTTAATCACCGCAATCTTAGAAAGTTTAGTGGTTTGGGTCGTCGATACAATAGACCCGTTCAGTTTTGGATCCCCGAAACATAGTGGATAATTGCTCCGATCCACCGACAGGTTTGTGGACCACGAACACCGCAGTGAGATCGTCACCCGCCATTGCGAATGTTTATGGGACTAACCATCTGATGCCGTAATAATCAGTTTTATGATTCCAATATGCCACAGACCTTGGCATCGCCGATAGCAGACCATCGAAAAACTAAAGTTGTTGGAGCCGCTAACACAGTGGAAAATGTTAGTTGTTAGGGCCATCAATGAGCGCTGAAAGAAGTTGTTGTTTAATTCGATGAAACGTCAACATTTTAGTGGGAAAGAGACCCGATCTGAAAAGGGAAATTTGGGTTTCTCTAGTGGAATTTTCAACGAATTTCAGCTAGTGTTTCAGTGAATTTTTCATTGGATTTTTCAGCAGTTTCGGGACTGAAAAGGAAGAAAATTCTAGGTGGCTGAAGTTAGCATTTCAAACCAAAATACAATTGTGTGTTTTGCCTAAAATTGATGAAAACTATCATTTTAGAAGTGGTGTAAGTTTTCACACCCGAGGTCAGAATGAAGCATGTGGATAGGTGTTGGAAAGCTTATCCAGTAAGGAACAAGGGAGAGTCACCAGAATTTGAATGTGGTGCTGAAAAGTACTAGTGATTGCTTGGAGAAGAAATGTGCTACTGTCAATATGGACAAATCTGGGAATCGCATGCCTAGAGGTAGCAAGACCATGAAGTCAAACCTGCTGTTGTGTGGAAGAGGAGTTCCATGCAAAGATGAGGGACTTGAAAAGGGAAATTTTCTTAAACCCTGTCTTGCTAATTATAATTACATTTTATAAGTCTTGTACATAAAATGTATGAGGATATGCCTTGCATGCATAGGATATTACATGTTGGTGAATTATACATTTATAATGAACCACTAATAACCACTTATACTATGAAACGAGAACTCGACACAGTTCTCTTTTTTCTCTCTCCTACTTTTTGTAGCTATTATTACCTTCGTTTAAAAAAGGGTTGATACCAGTATCACACATTTTAATTTCGAGTCATTTTTTGGGACCTTTGAATAATCTCTGTCTTAAAATATTTTTAATTTATATTTTCAAGTTTGTTTTTTAGAAATTTAACAAAATAACATACATTTAGAAGCAAGTTCTAATGAAAACATATATATTTTACATTTTTTCTTTAAAATAAAACATTTTTATGGATAAAATAAGACTTTTTTATTAACAAATTTGTAAAAATATCAAGAAAATAAAGACATTTAAAACCATTTTCAATGGATTTTCAGAGATATTTTGTAGAAAATTGATACTATTTTATATTATTTTCCAAAAATTGACTATGTATCTCTTAAAAAGAAACACGTGTTCTGAAACATTAAGCCGACTTAAACATATCTTGAAATTAATTAAACTTAAACATATCTAATAACTTGAAATTAATTAAGTGTATTACACTTACAATTTCTAATCCATTGCATTGTGTTCTGGGATAGATCTAGGAGAACACTATCAATAATAAGAATTGTGATATGCATTTTCAATTGGAATAGATGCATCAAAATCAAAGTACACGTATCAGACTTAACATTCATAAATAAATTAAATTTTCTCTAAATACTTTAATAAAAATTGTGATATGTATTTTCAATCGAAATAAATGTATCAAAATCAAGTATATTCATATATAAATAAACATTATAAATCCAAATCCAAGTACATTCATAAATAAATTAACATTATAAATCCAAACACATAAATAAATTAAAAAATAACATTATAAAAAAAATAACATTATAAATCCAAGCACATATATTAGTAAAAAGTTATAATAAAATACAAATTTAAAACTTTAAAATATTTAAGAATAATGAATGGAAGTTTTTAGTAAAATATGTTATCATTGAAATAATCTATGTAACTGTTATAAAATGAGTTGTATGCTTAAAAGTGGTGTACTTTTTACTTCACTATTGGTACTTTATGAACTTTGTGCAAAAGGCCACATGAATATTATCAAATAGATTACCTTAACAAAAACATAAAATAACAATCTATTAAAAACTATAAAAACAAATTATGCTTATAATGAGTGTAATTAATGGCCATGAATGTGCACTAACAATGATTTGGAAACTTTATCCCATATGTGGTTTACCTCCATTACACCCGTCACTTCTCGGAAGATTATTGGAGCAAGAGATTTTGGCTTTAAGGTGCTCTTACATGATAGGGAAGATTTCTCCTATATGTGATTTACCTCCAATTTCTCTCATTTCTCCCATATGTGGCTTACCTTCATTGCACGCGTCACTTTTACCTCCAATTTCCCTCATTTCTCCCATATGTGGTTTACCTTCATTGCACGCGTCACTTTTTTGGATGGAGCAAGAGATTTTGGCTTTAATGTACTTTTACATAAATATATTTGTCTACGAATTTTAGGGAACCTTATCATTAAAAGCCTGTTTTATTCAATGATGCATCTTCAACAAACTCGGCCCCTCTTCAATTCTAGAAAAGAGATCAACAACTATTCTCACGAAATTAATTCTCTTAATATTTATGCGTACCCTTAGATCCTTAGTTTCATTATGACAAGTTTGATATAGATCCTTACGCTGATTATGCAAGTTTGATAATGATTTTCCGTGTGGGTATAAGTATTGATAATAAGATATAAGGTAAATATATCCCTTCTGGTTTCAATATTGATTTATATTAGAGTCCGTGAAAACATATTTCGAACAACCATTAACAAAGACAACAACCCAACCTTACTCGGAACTTTTTAATAGAAGACATATCGGATTCGGCTTATGCTTTCATGATTTAACACTCCAAACTTTTTAATAGGAGATATATCGCATCCGGCTTATGCTCTCATGAGGTATATTTCC
>LPNX010427023.1:0-17283 GCA_001517045.1 Pseudotsuga menziesii | reverse complement strand
GCCACGACCGCCATTCGTTTCATCCATTTAAATAATATACCATATTGATTTATTAATACACCATATTGATTTTATTGAAATCTGCAAAAGGCATAAAAGAACTTTATTAGAGAACCAATCTTAAAAGATAAAAGAACTTTATTATATTTATTGGTTTCACATTTAAGGTAAAAATTATTTATAAAATTAATTTATGAATATTTATAAGTAAATTTGAACTTTAATATATTTATTGGTTTGACATTTAAAGTAAAAATCATTTATAAAGTTAATTCATGAATATTTATAATTAAACTTTTCTTTATTCCCGTGTTCTTCAATTGGTATCTATCCCATGGTGAAAATATGAGTTTATGTTAGGAGTTATTTTGATTTTAAGAAAAATACAAAAGTCACTAATATAAAAGGGTTTTCGAAATAATTATTATCAATTCTTAATATAAAATTTATATGAGAATTAATAACTTTTGGTGATTTAGTTTAAAGATAAATGTAAAAATATTAGAAATAACCACTTTAATGCTTATAAAAGGATCATTTAAATGATCTTTTAGACATATATGTCAAAACTTATTGATGAAGATCATTATTATATGAAGACTAAGTGAAAGAATCAAAAGCAAAAAACCAAGCATGTGAGGGAAATAAAAACATCAAATTATTTTCTAAAACAAAGCAAGCAAAATCAAAATGGGGGGATCCTAAAATTTTATGAATATTTTAAGGGGATTGTTGGGGTGTCAGCATTGAAAAATATTCCAACACTATTGTTTATATTCATAATAGAAGCCCTCATGCTATCATGGGAGAAAAGACTCCAAAAGAAGCTTTCCCTTGTTAAAAACAAGATGTTGGACACTTGAATATTTTCGGTTGTCTTGTCTACATTTGTGTACCAAAAGAAAATAGGACAAAGATGGATCCATCTGGACATAAAGAAGAATATGGGCCATCTACATCTTCATCGAGTCTTTCATCTGCAGAAAATGTAGATTCTGATGGGGTGTCAGAATCCATGGATGATTTTGAATAATTTCACATGAAACATTTTACATGTTTTTTATTAGTATGATGTTTGTAATTGAAACTTTAAAAGAATTTTTGAATATTTATATGAATCATTTGTTGTTGTATGATATAATATATGATTAATTATGAATCACGCCACAATTTCTTTGATTTGCTATGGTTAAAGTGGTGAAATTATTTATGAAATATTTTTTTGTTGTTTAATATGCAAACTTAAAAAAAGTTGTAATTTATCTCTTGAATAAATAAAAAAATTCCAATTTAAGGGTTAATTTTAAAGTTTTGTAAACAATAGTATGGGATGTTTAGGCCATGGCTCTATTTTTTACCTCGAAAAAAAAAACGTGTATACTGGTATCAACACTTTTCTATTTGGGGGGTGTTTGTGGTGTTTTTTATGCAAAAATCATCGTTTTTTTGGCTAGAGTTCTCGTTCTTAGTATAAAGTTCTCATTTCATAGTATAAGTGGTTTAATGATGATTATTGCATTGGTGTTGGCATTAGTGGAAAAGCCAACGACAACATGGACATGGTGTTGATGCTGACGAATGTGACCAGCAACCCTATGGAGAAAGGGATAAGGCAACAAGTCCAGAATCAAAAGTTGGTGAGCAACTTCTGCAATCTCCTGCAAAAGACCAACCAAACTGGTAATGTCAAGGGTGTAAGTAGGACCCATGAAGGTAAGGGTTTAATTATGACAATTGCATGGAGTGGTAAAAGCAAGAGATCTCATACCATGTGGGTATTTGAAATTCATACTACATTCATATAGAAATGTGTCATGCATGTATATGTTGTTATGAACATAGTAACTCAAAGAAAGTGAGTACTGATGGTCTTGATTTCGGGGGGGCATCCTATATGAGGTAGTCATGGTTAAGCCATAGTATGTTTAAATGCATAGTATTCCTGAATAAATGCAAGGTAGCGTTGAGTGAATATGCATTAAAAGATTTGATAAATCTTGTAGTTATGCATTGAATGGATGCATAGGAAAAGTATGAGTAAATGTTGTAGATAGGCATACATAAGTATGGGTGCAAATGTTGTCATGCATTGCATGAATGCATCGAGATAGTGCATGTGTTATTACGAATAACTAATGGCTGAAATGATGAATTGATGACAATTCTGGAACCATTTCAAGAGCTGATGTGAATGCAGAATAGTAAGTGCATGAAGAGGGTAGTCATAATCAATTGGCTGCCGGAAATGCTCTATAGAAGGGCAAGGTGGTACAATGATATGCTTGTGAAGTAAGGAGTATCTAAACAATTCATTTAAATTGCATAAATGATGTGACTATACCTTGCAATTTTAGTACGACAATGATTGCGTGAAGTAAATAAGTTGTGGTAGTATTGATATGCTAACAGCTGGAAGTATTTGAATTTTATAATTCTGAAAATGCTTCAGCGATTGTTGCAGCAAAGAGAGAGTTATATGCATCAAGACTTACCAAGTGTTTGGTTGATTGAAGTTTAGGTTTCAAGTAGATTGTTTGGAGCATGGCAATGTGAGTAAGACCATGACAAAGGCTGGAATCTACCATGTGAAAGAGCCAAACCTTATGAGAAGAGTCTCATGGCTGTGAAAATAGTTGTATGCATAATGAGTTGTCAATTTAGACTTGTAAATTTCGGATTTGAGAAATTGCTGACAACTACTAATCACTATTGGCTTGCATAGAATTGTGTCAGGAGGACGTACTGTAAGTGGATGTTCATCTGATGCTAGTAAGCATAAAATTATAATGGGAATAGTGGTGCTACTTACAAGAGACCAACAAATGAGGATCACCTCATTGCTAAGCAAATCAATTTATGTAGTAGACAGAGTTGCAAATTCCTATTGAATTTAATTACTAATGTCATTGCTTGGCTACTTGATGAGTGTGCCATGGGTACACCTTGCAGGAAGATCATGTGTGATGGCCTGAAGGAGCCAAACTTTATGGGGAGGTTCTCCCCTATCTTGGAAATGGGTTTCGGGTGAAACTCCATTGGACATTTTGGAAATTTCTCATCTGCACTACATGTTTGGTAAGCAACATGAGTGAGATGGTATATGTTATGTCGTTAAGACATGTGTGGATATGAGATGTAAAAAGGAGTTGGGATGGAAAATCGAGGGACTGTCAATTCAGAGAAGGGAGCCCCCATTCCTCCGTAACGAAGGACTACTGCCTCGACAAATGGATAAGTGTTTTGTGACCCTAGCTAAGAATATGCATGTCAACTTGTTAAATTCAATATGGAGAGCATGTTTTGATTTTATTTCCAATATGACATATTGCTTGAGTTTGAATAGGGCCTACATGGCACACATAGGAAAGGGGTGCACACTTTCCCGATGTCGGGTCATGAAAGGGTTTTCAATATTGATTACACCCTAAGGAGTGGACACACCCATGGTGTCTCAATACTTGATAGTGAATGATGTGAAATATGAGTACAATTTTAGAGCAATAACACTAATGAGTTTGCTTGTATTGCTTGTGTTGTCAGACTAAACAAATGCAGTTTGGTGTTGCACACTAAAGAGAAAAGGGTAAATGGTTACGTTACAGTGTTGGCTAGACTACCTACAGTCTGATAAACCCAACTATTAGCTGGCTAGGATGAGTAGCCTGATAAACCCAGTAGTGTATTGGCTTGATTGCCTGCAACTGGATAAACCCAATTGTGTATTGGCTTGATTGGACGGTCTGATAAACCCAACTGTAGGTTAGCTTGACTATGATTGATATATATAAAAGGATGTTGTGAAGTAGCCTATGTGCTGACCTAACATCCAAGTCCATAGGCAATCCCAAGGCTTACAAGGCGAAGCAGGATCCTATGGACCAAAGAGGAAACGGACAATACAATAAGCATTGGATTATTTTGTAGCTTCTTGCTTACCAATATACATGTGTATATGATTTGGTTATGATGTTTTAAGCTCTTTTTTAAGAGATAAAAACCGATGAGAATAAACTAAACATGTGAATCTATTCAATGTTTGAATATAGGTATCGTTGGGAGCGAGGACTATGAGGGCATCCTAGGGGTGCATGTGGACATGTGACTGTCCTGAAGAGCTCAAATGAGCAGTAATGAAAAAGGTGCTAGTGAGACTGTGAAGGTCCTAGTAGCCGAGACAAACTATGTGGGGAGGCTCCATGGTTGAGAGGTCTGAAATAGACCGAAGACACTAAGTGTCATGACCAAGAGGGATTGGTCCAGCATTCATGGTGAAGTGAAAGAGGCTGAGAGCATGAAAACCACAGCGGTAGTGTGGGTTCCAAGATGGAACAAGACAAAGAGGGGAAAAAATATTGCTGCTCTCTCTTTCCTTTTTTATTATATATATATATATATATACTTATACATTTTGAAAACAAAAGATTATTGAATGCATGTATGACTGAAAATAGAATGTGTGTATTGCTTAAAGTAAATTGTGAATGCTGGAATAGTTAATTCCCTGCCCAAGAATGGACATGAATGAGCTCATGTGCCTGCTGGGAAGGCATGAAAAATATGAAAGTCTCCCTGATGAGACTTCGACTGTCATGCCAATTGGGAAATTAATTGACTGATTTTAATGCCTATATTATGCTTGGTCTAACAGAATTTCAATGATGCATTTCACAGGTGAGAAAAGTGAAATCCAGTAGTGCACATTGATCATGGCAGTAGACCAAAATTTGTTGGACGTGACTCGAAGTATCCTTCAAACAATTTCTAAGACTCAAGAGAATCTTGGAGAGATGCTCAAGATACAGAAAAGGAAGAATTAGATGAACCACTAGATTTTGCAAGACTCTATTGGTTTGCAAAAGGAGGTAAAAAGCCTTCTGGGAGCAATCCGTAAAGGAAAGGAAAGTGGATCAATGATGGGGCATTCGTCCAAGCGATCCATTAAGAAATGTTCCAGGCATGAAGACTCAAAGGAAATTGAGCAGATAAAGATGAAAAACCCAGTGAAATGTTGGAAATGTGGAGGACATCATTACCGCTGGTACTGCCCAACAAGGGAACATAAAGAGGGTAGTAGCCACAAAGTTCCTAGACTTGGGGATGAGTCGAAAGCTGAGAGCCAGTAGGAGAAGATCATGGAAGCCGAGGGGCTTGGTCCTGAAAGTTCAAAGTAGATAATTGAACGTGGGACAGATCTACAAAATTTTGAAATTTTGAATGTGCAAATGGTATATATATTCCTATGTATTGGAACACCGAGGACGGTGTTATTCCAAGGGGGAGGGGATTGTAATACCCCAGTTTTGACCTCATTTGCATTAAAAGATACATGATGTATATTTTGTAAGTAATCGTGGTGTGGAGCTAAAGGAAAAAGCCCCACCATCGATTTGCTTGTGTATGTTTTTGCAACAAGGATCGTTGCCGATGGTATATCATGCTATCCGACACATTATAGTTTTGGCATCATGTAAATATGCACATTAATTAAAATGAACCTACAGCCAGCTACGACGGTGCAACGTTAATGAAAAGGGCATGATTCCTAAGGTTAAGGGGGGGATTGTCTAAACCGTGGGGACCATTGGGAGATTTCCATGTGTCGACCACCCATTTAAACTTCTGTTGTCTGGGATCAGTTATTACTAAGTAGTGGTGGGTGTGGCAAGACTGTTAGTCCTTGCCCACGTGCCCACTCCACCAGCGGACTCTTCCTCTTCACACCGTTAGGGCACGGAAGCAATATTCCACTCTCTCCACTCTCCCACGACTCCATGCTTCCAATTCACGCTCATCCCATTGTCTTGCTTACTCTCATGAAGGGCGTTTCGGGGGTTCTTCCTGCACAGAGAGTCATTTTGTTCACTCTCCTTATGCACCGGTGGAAAAATGGGCATGGTCCTCCTCACGTAGAATGCTCTCCTTTGTTTTGGGACTCACGCAGCGAGTTGGGAAGCATGTTCTATCACCCATGATTTCTTGTGAAGGAACCTTCGCGTTATGGCGGTGTGTATATGTGTCTCCATACCGATTTGGGGTTCTGCGTATGTGTTTCCCTGTTCAGGCTGAGAATCGGACCTTCACCTCCATTTGGGATTTGTTGTGAGTTTGTGTTTCTCCCGTTGTTGTAGTGGTAAAAGCGTGGCTGTTGTCCTTTCCCTGGTTTTGGGTTGCTATGTGTGCAAACATATTCTGGGTTTGTTGCTGAGTTGTTTTGGCCATGCTAGGGCTAAGAACAACTCTAAATCATCTTGTTTGATTTGAGCTGTGTTCACCATTTCGTTTGGGTTGTCACCCTGTTGTCTTTATTTTCGTCACAGAGCTGTGAACTACTTGTTTCACTGCGGGTATGCAGTGGTTGGTGTTCAGACTGTTTAGAGTAGGATTGCAGGTTGGGTATGCTTGAGAAACCTAGTGTTTGGGAGCCACTCGGATAGAATTAGACTGCTGGCTTTCTTCTCCACAACCCTTGAAGAGCATTGGAAAGGGAAGTTAGGGCCTGAGGGACTGTGAAGCAGAGAAGGGACTGATTCTTGATGTTGGATGTGTGGATGTCTTAGAAGTCAAGCTAGATCTGGTGTAGGCATCCTTAACTCTCCATTGAGACCACCAGCTTAGCATTTATCCTTTCCTAGATCCTTGAAGGCCTAATAAAACCAACTGTATTGACTTGGTTGTATTATGTATCTTTGGCTATGTGTAAACCTGCTTAGTCCCTTATTCCTTGGGGAATCATGCCCAGATCGGGGGTGGCAGTGTTGCTGAGAGATTGATGAGCACACTGGCCTATTGTTGGGTGGAATGTTGTAGCGACGTAGCTGGTTGCAGAACGAGTTGTTACAAGATAAGTATTCTTGGCCATTTGGTCTCTGCAGTTATATTTATTGTTAATGAATAATGATGAATCATGACGAATATGTTGATGCTTGAATGTATGTTTGCTTCCACTGTATGTTGAGTAACTATGCATCCTTGTATGTTTTATGCATCTTAGCATATTCTACGTATTAGGCATTTTATTTCAGCTTTATATGTATGTTCATGTTCATGGGGCTATTTTCCCGGAGGTTTTTGATGGTTTTGGTAGCGTCCTCTTCGTCGGTCGAAGGGTCGGGGACATTACATTAGACTGTCTCCTTTTATTGCGTCCCTTATGTTTCTGCTTTGCATGTATATGCTTTTTCAGAATATGCACGCACTACAAAATCAGAGCACACAATCATCGTCTACACCACAAAATAATAGCACATAATCATCTTCTTCTATGATTTCTTCAAGCCCAAGAATATTAAGAGTGGGCATGCCTTTCAAGACAATGTTCACTAAATTCATTTCAGTTCAAAGAAATAGAACAAACTTTATTGTTGGGGGATTCTTTGTGAAGGTGTTTGAAGTGGCCATTCAAACACTCAATTACTCCATCCATTACATTCCATTCAAATATACAGTGGGCAAAACCATTTGCTGGGCATACGATTCTATTATTCACGAAATTGTGCTTAAGGTATAGCTGTGGTGTGATTGTTTTGTCATTCTTACCAGTAATAGTTTTCTTTATCATTTCTTTTATTTGGTCCTCATTTTTTTGGCTTTCCAGAATTTGGATGCAGCAGTGGGCGATTTCACCATCACATCAAAACGTTCGAAAGATGTACAGTTTGCACAACCTTTCTTAGATTCTGGTTTAGTGGCAGTAGTTCCAATGAAAGAGCAGCATATCACCAGTTTTGGCTGGGCTTTTAAGAATCCTTTCACTGCGGGGCAATTAACTTGAGTTACTGGGTAGCACACCCTTTGTTTTTCTCTTTTACTTTTTCAAAACTTGCCACTACACGAAGAAATTATTGCTGCCTAAGAGTTACTTGCACGAAAGTTACTCCGATGGAGTAACTACACGAACTTTTCACCTTGACACACTTTAACTTAGGCTCAAATGAGAGACTTTTACTGCGATATGAATTGGTTGCCAACAGTTCATGTCTGAACAAGTTTTCACTTCCGCCCAATAACTTTATGTTTCCTAGTCTAAGGACTTAGGAATATGAAAACACTTTTACTGCGGTAATCTAGCAACTATATTGTGAATCACTCGCAATATCATATAAGAAAATAATAAACAATATTTGTGTCGAACCTCTGATCCTAAATCTAGGAACTTTTACACAGTGAAATATTCATGGATTCTTGATGTATTTCACTCACAGTAAATATAAACAACATTTACTCAGGAAAACATGGAGAAGGTATGCCGCTAACTTGAACATTCATTCAAACATAAACTTAAGGATTTATATTTCATTCCACGACATAACAAAACTTACAGCCGAAAATACAAACTGGGTAAACACACAGAAGCTTGAGCTTCAAACTCTTCAGCGAGTTTTCCTTCTTCTTCGCTTCACACTTCTCTTCTCTATTATGTTCTACTTTCTTCTCTGTGTGTATTTGATTTACAATTTCATTCTTCATATATAAGATTTCTGCCGACTAACCATAAGAGTGCTAAATACACTCTTAACATTTAAAGAGTGCAATTACTCTCTACCTAGAAACTTAGCTTCAGCAACTAAATTCTATTGACTTATATGCGAGAAATCTGAACTCTTTATCTTGTCAGACCCTCTGGCACTTTATGATCTGCTATAGACTATGACAGAGTCGGCTGATTTGATTATGCATCAGCGAGTAATTAATATTTCCAACACTCCCTCTTAGTTATGAGTAGATCATAATTTAGAAAACAAAATATTACAAAATGTTTTTAGAGCAGAAAACGTGCTCTGTTCATGACAAAGGTCACTGTACAGAACTTGTCATTCCCAAATAACTTCGGAGATACTGAAATGCATCCCTTGCCAATGGTTTTGTAAAGATGTCTGCAAGCTGATCTTCAGACCTGCAAAATTCTAAACAAATTTCTTTGTTATTCACCAGCTCTCTTATGAAATGATACCTTGTGTCAATGTGTTTGGTTTTCTTGTGAAACACATGATTATTTGACAAGGCAATGGATAAATTGCTATCACATAAAATAGTTGTTGGTTCTTGCTGGTTCTGTGACATATCTTTTAACATTCTTCTCATCCAAACATCTTGACATGAAACACCTGTGGCTGCAACATACTTTATTTCTGCTGAAGATAGAGTTACTATGGGTTGTTTCTTTGAAGCCCACGAAACAACACCTGTACCAAAATGAAATGTGTACCCAGAAGTGTTTTTCCTGTCATTTTTGCTGCCTCCATTGTCACCGTTAGTATATCCTATGAGTTTAAAATTTTCTGAAGTTGAATACATTATTCCAAGACCTTTTCTACCACTTACATACCTCAGAATTCTTTTACATGCTTGCCAATGTGATTCTTTTGGTGACACCATGAATATTGAGATCAGACTTACTCCATACATAATGTCTGGTCTTGTCGTTGTTAAATACATAAGGCTACCAACAAGCCTTTTAAACCGCGTAGGATCTATAGTTGATCCATCATCATCTTTGCTCAGTTTAAACTTGTTATTACTGATGTTGAGACTGCCTTGCAATTTGGCATATTAAATATTTTTAAAACTGTGTTTGCATACTTAGACTGTGATATGAAAATACCACTTTCAGATTGCTGCACTTCAATGCCCAGAAAGAACTTCAAGAGCCCCAAATCAGTCATTTCAAATACACTTTCCATTACTGTTCTAAATTCTTTTATGCCAAAATCACTAGTAAATATTAAATCATCCACATACAATCAAACAATTAACATGTTACCTTGCTCATTCACTTTAGTGTATAGCGTTGGCTCACTTTCACTTCTATGAAATCCATTCTCAATGAGCCTAGGAATCAATGCGACTGTACCAAGCTCTTGGAGCTTGCTTCAAACCACAGAGCGCTTTCTTCAGTCTGTACACTTTGTGTTCTTGTCATGGAACTTCATAGCCTTGTGGTTGTTCCAGGTATACTTCTTCATCCAAATAACCATTCAGAAACGTTGACTTAACATCCATTTGATTAACAGACCATTTGCTTTGTGCGACAATGGCCAAAATAGTTATGATTGTATCCATGCATGCAACTGGTGAGAACGTTTCATTGAAATCTATGTGGGGTTGTTGTGTGAACCCTCTTGCTACAATTCTTGCCATGTGCTTCTACACATTCCCATCAACATCTTGTTTGGTCTTATAAATCCATTTGACGTTGACTATATCTTTATCTTTTGGTGCATCAACCAGTTCCCATGTCTGGTTTTTCTCAATGCATTCTATTTCTTCATCCATGGCTTGTGCCCATACTTCTTCTTCAAGAGCTTCCTGAAATGTTAGTGGATCATCTATTTGGGAAAATAATGCAAAGAGAGAGAAGGAATTTGGTGTACCGGATTCATATATCTCATGCAGACTTCTTGTCTTCACTGCATCTGTTGATGTCGAACTGCTTGATGAAGTCTGTTGTCCTCTTGGTGTGCTTGTTGGTGTAGCTTGAGTTGTGACTTGTGTTGATGTTCCTTGTGCTGAACCATGTCGCAGTGTCATGGGAGTCGACGGTGCTGCGATTGGTTGATTTACTTGTGGTGTTTGAACCACTTCTTTCATCATGTCTTCATGCTCGACATTCGACAAAATCTTGGCATTCTTCTTGACGATTCCATCCCATGATTCATTTTCAACAAATTGAACATTGCGACTAATGATTAATTTTCTTGCAACAGGGTCATACAACTTGTATGCTTTTGTGTCTTCAGAATAACCAACAAAAATACGTTTTTGTCCTTTCTTGTCTAACTTCTTTCTCAGCTCATCCGGCACATGAGCATATCGACGCAACCAAAACCTTTTAAATGAGAAACACTATGATTCATACTTGTCCATGCTTCTTGAGGAATCTTGTTCTTCACGCTCTTTGTCAGACATCGATTCATAATGTATACGGCAGTTGCGACTGCTTCACCCCAATATTCATTTGGAAAATGCTTGGCTGCCATCGTGATGCACGCCATCTCCATAATGGTTCTATTCTTTCTCTCTGTGATACCATTCTATTGAGTTGTATATCATGCAGTGAATTGCTTCTGTATTCCATGAGTTTTGCAGAAATTTAGAAATTCATTTGAAACATATTCACCACCTCTGTCTGTTCTTAGGATTTTTATGTGGTGTCCACTCTGGTTTTCCATGAGTGCCTTGAACTGCTGAAAACAACTAAATGCATCAAATTTATGTTTCAAAAAATATACCCATGTTTTTCTTGAGTAGTCATCAATAAAAGTAAGAAAATACTTACAGCCACCAATGGACGTTGTCTGCATTGGACCACAAATATTAGAGTGCATGATCTCAAGTGGTGTGCGCGCTCTGTATGACTTTCCAAATGGAAAAGTCTCTCTATGTTGCTTGCCAAAAATGCAGCCTTCACAAACTTGATCTGATTTGTTGATCAATGACAATCCTTTTACCATTTTCTTTGTGTGCAGCAACTTCAGTCCACCAAAATTCAGATGCCCAAATCTGAAATGCCATAGCTAGGAATCATCCTGAACTTCTGTTTGTAATGCAGCCTGAAAATCAGCTTTGTCATTTTCTTTCTTGTCGCAATGAACAACTTCTTCTTTACTTTCTGCCTTAAATGTAGCTTCTGTATTGTCTGGAGCTATCCTCAAAGGAAACAGGTGATTGCTTGTCATTGGAACTCTTGCTATCAACTAGTTGCTTGGACGTACATCTTTAATCACACAGTGATTATCTTCCATTTAAACTCTGTAACCTTTCTGTATCAGCTGTCCAATACTCAGCAAATTATGTTTAAGACCTTCTACATGGTAAACATCAGGCATATACTTATGTTCCCCCTATCTGGTTAAAATACTAACAGTACCTTTTCCCAAAACAGTGACTTGGACATTATTTCCAAGTGTAACATCAGTTTGAACTGAATTATCTAGACTAGAAAATAAATTTAAATTACCAGTCATATGATTACTGCGGCCCAAGTCTAAATACCATATGTCAGATGGACTTTCTTGGATGGTACTGCATTCAATTGGAGAATCCCATGCCATCAACATTGCGCTTGTCGAATTGCTAGTGTTCGTCGACTGATTTTGGCTTTGCTTTCCTTGGTCATATTGCTTCTTCCTGCATTCTTATGCATAATGACCAAATTTTTTACAGTAATAACATTGAATCTTTGATTTATCAAACCTGTGACCACTTGGCTGACTTGTGTTCTAGTTCTGTCCTCTACCAGCAACATCTGCGGGACTACTGCTGCGTCCTCCTCTTGAGGAGTTTCTTCCTCTGCCTCTGAAATTATTTCTCCCCCTGGCTCTTCCTCGGCTTATAGATAACTGTGCTGCGAATGCACCTTCCAATGATGTTTGAGTTCTGTTGAGTCCGTGTTCATGATTTATGAGTGAACCTTGCAGCTCATGAATAGTAAACATTATCATGTCTATGTGTCCTTCCAAGGTAACAACCAAGTTTTCAAATCTTGGGGGAAGACTTTTGAGAATTTTCTCAACCACCCTTTGGTCTGTTATGGTTTATCCATGAGATTTCAGTTGATTTATCAAACCAACAACTCCGGTATAAAATGAGTCTACTGACTCTGAATCTTTCATGGACAGAGATTCAAAATCTCTTCTCAGAATTTGCATCTTTGAAGTCTTTACCTTATCCAAACCTTGATAAGCCGTCCCTAATGTGTCACATGCTTGCTTTGCAGTAGTTGCTGCCACTACTCTTGGGAGTATGCTTTCATGCATGGCTTGATGTATGTAGAACAGAGATTTTCCATCTTTTTTCCTCTGTTCCCTCGGGATATCTTTCTCAGCTTGTGAGAGATTATTATATGTCGTTTGATCTACTAGTTCTGCATAACCATTCTGAACAATATCCCAAACATCTTGACCTCTAAACAAAGCTTTCATTGTTAGAGACCAATATTCATAATTCTTGCTTGTAAAAATCGGAGTTTGTAAACTCGACATATTTGAACCAGAAGTAGAAGCCATTTGATTTTTAACTTTCCTTAGAAAATTAACTTTGTCCTTTTAGGACAAGATTTCTTTCATAAACTAGATCTGATACCAGATCTCAAGAGAAACAACGACCGCGGCAATTAAATTGAGTTATCACGCAGCACATCCTTTGTTTTTCCCTTTTACTCTTTCAAAACTTGCGATTCAATTTTCTTACAGCAGAATTTACTACGCGAAGAAATTACTATTGTGCAAGAGTTACTGCGATGGAGTAACTGCGCGAACTTTTCACCTTAACACACTTTAACTTAGGCTTTGACAGGCTTTTACTGCGATATGAATTGGTTGCAAACAACTCATGTGCGAACAAGTTTTCACTTCCGCGCAATAACTTTATGTTTTCTAGTCTAAGGACTTAGGAATATGAAAAACACTTTTACTGCGATAACCTAGGATTAACTGCAACACAACTATATTGCGAATCACTCTCAATATCATATAAGAAAATAATAAACAAGATTTGTGTCGAACCTCTGCGGGTAAATCTAGAAACTTTTACATAGTGAAGTATTAATGGATTCTTGATGTCTTTCACTCACAGTAAATGTAAACAACATTTACTCAGAAAAATATGGAGAAGGTATGCGGCTAACTTGAACATTCATTCAAACATAAACTTGAGGATTTATATTTCATGCAACGGCATAACAAAACTTATAGCCATAAATACAAACTAGGTAAATACACAGAAGCTTGAGCTTCAAACTCTTCAGTGAGTTTTCCTTCTTCTTCGCTTCACACTTCTCTTCTCTATTCTGTTCTACTTTCTTCTCTATGTGTATTTTGATTTATAGTTTCATTTTTCATATAGAAGATTTCTGTAGACTAACCGTCTTAACATTTAAAGACTGCAATTACTTTCTACCTAGAAACTTAGCTTCAGCAACTAAATTCTATTGACTTATATGCGAGAAATCTGAACTCTTTATCTTGTCAGACTTTATGGCACTTTGTAATCGGCTACAGACTCTGACAGAGTCGACTGATTTGATTATGAATCAACGAGTAATTAATATTTTCAACACTCCCCCTTAATTATGAGCAGATCATAATTTACAAAACAAAATATTACAAAATGTTTTCAGAGCAGAAAACATGCTCTATTCATGACATAGTTCACTGTACAGAACTTGTCATTTGCCAAATAACTTCGGAAATACTGAAATGTATCCCTTGGCAATGGTTTTGTAAAGATGTCTACAAGTTGATCTTCAGACCTACAAAATTCTAAACAAATTTCTTTGTTATTCACCAGCTCTCTTATGAAATGATACCCTGTGTCAATGTGTTTGGTTTTCTTGTGAAACACGTGATTCTTTGACAAGGCAATGGCCTTATTGTTGTCATAGAAAATAGTTGTTGGCTCTTGTTGGTTCTCTGACAGATCTTTTAACATTCTTCTCATCCAAACAGCTAGACATGTAGCGCCTGTCGCTACGACATACTCTGCTTCTGCTAAAGATAGAGTTACTATGGGTTGTTTCTTTGAATCCCATGAAACAACACCTGTACCAAAATGAAATGTGTACCCAGAAGTGTTTTTTGTGTCATCTGTGCTGCCTCCATTGTTACTGTCAATATATCCTATGAGTTTAAAATTTTCTGAAGTTGAATACATTATTCCAAGATCTTTTGTACCACTTACATACCTCGGAATTATTTTACCTTCTTGCCAATATGAGTCTTTTGGTGACTCCATGAATCTTGAGATCAGACTTACTCCATACATAATGTCTGGTCTTGTCGCTATTAAATACATAAGACTGCCAACAAGCCTTTTAAATAGCGTAGGATCTATAGTTGATTCATCATCATCTTTGCTCAGTTTAAACTTGTTATTTATTCTATAGTTGATCCATCATCATCTTTGCTCAGTTTAAACTTGTTATTTATTCGAAGTAATTTTGACATACGAGTGTGGACAAATGAAGCAACCAACTTTATGTCGAAAGCGCCGACATGCGCTGCCTGTTCAACATTGTTCTAATTTCAAAGGAATCTTACCTAAGAAGAGAAAATCAGCCTCACGGCCCTCACCCATTTGACGAAATGTTCTGTAGAATAACCCTGAGCAGGGTTGGAATTTCAAATGACGGACACCCGTCAAAATTGTCGGTAACAAACAAAATCTGAAACTTTTTCTGTATTCTAAGCCAGATTTTGACGGTCTTGGCAAAATCTTAGCTGTATTTGACGGGTAAATTGACCCATGTCGGGCATTTACCCATCAAATTCCATCCCTGCTCGCCCTGAGGCAGTTGGTTTGTGTGGGTGTAGTTTCTAGGCGAGCGCTATATACTGGACAGACTCGTATTTAAGACGAGCCTGTCAGGTGTCAGGACCATCCATCCATCGACGCCTACATCCATCCTTCTATGACATCCATCCATATGCCTTGGATACAGTTATCGGATCCGGTGACCGGAAACTCGCTGTCAAATGGTGTGCGTTGGAAACCTCCCACCACACTTAAGGAAAGTCGAGCTTTGATGTAGACAGGAGATGGCGTAACCAAAGTCTGGGAATGGGAGGGAAATTTATATTTGAATTTTGAATGCGTTCGGCGCTTTATTGTAAATTTGAATTTTGAATGCGTTACCCGCTCCATTACAGCAAGAGAACAACCAGTTCAATGACCTCCACTGCAGATAATTTATGCGTTAGATGAGGTTATCACTGACAATCGGAGGTAATTCTTAATAACGGAGTACTCTATTCTAGAAGCAAACATTCTCTTCAGCTAAGCCTGCTGCTACAAGGTTCAGATCAACGAGTCAAACAGATATTTAATGGATGCCAGACATACAATAATAGTAATTCCCAAAGCTTGTTATAGGCTTCTAACCCAAATATCCTCAGCGTTCTCACCATTACTGCAGAAAAAGATTGGGAGCCTGCCCTCTCTTTCTGCTTCAGTAGGGAAGAGACAAGGTAGCGCTAGGCAGGTTGTCGTAAGAGCTACAAGCTGCTCTGGCGAACACCGATTTGGTTCAGGTATTTTTTAGATTCTGGATTGAAAAATATTATGGTTAATTTTTTTGAAGATCTCCTTCCGTGGGAATTTGCCTTTTATACAGTTACATTAATCGCCGTACTTATTTGTATGCAGGGGTCCTAACAATGTGGACGTGAATATGATACTTCAGAGGAAACGAATGCTGGACCACAAAATGCAGGAGACTAATTCCAAGACTCCCAGGGAGTACATGGAATGGGAGAATAAATTGCTTCGTTCTTATCATGAGAATGTATATAGGGAACTGAAATGGTTGCAGACCTCTTTGATCAACACCCACCCCAATGTCACAATAAGTACGTTGACTTTCATATGTTTTCTTGATAGCAATTTTGTATCAGCGAAGGCAGTTAGTTGCCTGCGTTACTCAATTTACTACTGTGTTTCTTAAGATTATACTTGGATAATCCTATGGAGTTGCGAAATTAGTAGGACAGATAATTAATCGTTAACTTTGCTAAATGCTTGTAATGTCCAGGTAGCTTGAACTCCTAAAATATTCCTTCGCAAAGAAGCGTACTCTGAAATCTCGCTTGGATTGCACACGAGTCACAACTATGTTGTATAGTATTTTGGTGATAAACATCACCCGTTATTTCTACAAACATAAAATTTCTTACTGTGTTAGATAAGAACCTTACCTATCTATAATTTCGTTTCTTCTCCGGTGAAATAAAATTTTAAGCACTCCTATCTCTAAATGAAACACAACTAGAAAGAATACCAATGTATAATAAACCAAATAAAAGTGTAAGAATGTATGCATGTGCGCTCTTGGTAGTTAAAGTTATTTCATCATTCTTATATCCGCATGTTTCCCTTTAAAACATGTCTACCTTAAGAAGGGATTATATCACCATATATGAACTTGGGATGAGGAAAAATATCTCAATCAAGTCAATCAAAGCCCCCCAAAAAGGTTTTAAGCTAAATGGAAAGGAAAATACCATTCATAACATTATTCAATTATGTGGAGGTTTGATGGAAATAACACATCTTAAGCCCGAAACAGTGTAGGTAAGAAGCATAGAACTAGATTGCGAGTGAGTTGGAGATGTGACAAAGGTTTTATCATATGTATGAGAGATATACATTAGTCTTTTTATATTGAAGAAACTTGGAATGACATTATTACCTCTCAGAATTCTTAAGAAGCTTGGTCAACCATTGTATTAACCATTGGAAGGGTCTTCTAAAAAAACTCAGTGTACAACTTTTGACCTAGAGTACAAAATG